>QKQZ01006843.1:0-17611 GCA_003595255.1 Solenopsis fugax | reverse complement strand
GACTCAGGAAACGCAAAAGAAAAAAAACTGCAACGAATAGCCCTGGTCTCCCCTATATTATTAAAGTTTAATAAATATTTGTTTGAATAGTTGAAATGAAATATTTACTAAATGTAAATAAATATTTATTTAGTACAAGACCTACTAATTTAATTTAACTATCATTTTTTTTGTTTTTTGAGTAAATATTTATGTATTGTAAGTAAATATTTCATTACAACTATTCAAACAAATATTTGTTAAAATTTATTAATTTTTATCTCAGTGCGTATCATTCACACAATTCACATTGATGTTATTACACCAACACAAAAGACTAATCCACAATCAACAATCATATCAAATTCTATGAATCGCATTCGTAATGTATAGGTATTGTACTGTAGACATAATATGATTATACTCGCAATTTGTTATAACGTTGCGTCCATAAACAAAGCCGTTTGCTATCGATATCCTATTCACCAAGCTTAATTAATCTAAAATAACAATGTGTCACATGTATAAATTAACAAGAAACAATTCCCGCGAGACAACTGTTAAATATAACAATCAAAATTGTACGACATTTTCATAGTCGTTACATCACGATACGTCAAAATTACCAACTAAAACTATTGATCTATTTAATATTAATTATTATTGTTATTCAACGGCATTAATAATTGCAATCTATAATGTTTCAATAATGTATAATTGAATCGCTATTAAATTTCAAGCGAATTAATATGAGAAGATACACACCACAAATAAATAAACGAGAGCTATCTCACGTAGTTTATCGCTGATGTATTTCGCTAAAAGCATCTGCGAAAAATAGCGATTGTCATCGTGGTACCTCGCCGCGACGGTGCATTTCCTCAATGAAAAACACGAGAAAGAGGAAGCAGCGATAAGAGGGAGCACACAGAAAGAAAAATTCCGGAAGAATCCGAAGCTAGTCAAACACGATTCCGCGTTTGTATTGTCGCTCTCGGTCTACATTTCGCGTTCACGCTCGATGGTCTCCGGCACGTCGGTCTTAACTTCAGTAATTTCAATTTCAGGTTATTCCTCTTGGAATTGCTCGGATACAGTTTTGCGTGCGCTATCAAACAACGTCCTCGCAACTGCGGCTCCACAAATCTAGTTTCCACATGGTACGGCTACCACGATGGCTGTTTGCTCGGCAGGCAGGCATCAGGTATGTCGGTGACCTTGATCGAGTTCGCAGCCACTGTGCTATTTCTTATTTGATAACAGATAAAAAAGATAATGTAACATTTTACTTTCTCATTTCCCTACCTTCCATATAATATTGCTGCACGTGCAATTGGAAAATAAAAGAAATGAAACAAATTAGGGGCGTTATTCGCGATTATTAAACGTTATATCCAAATAAAGTGAATAAATCATTCGTTGTTCAAAATTGGCGGAGTTACGAGCTGTTAAACCGAACATCAAATTTTACTGTTATATTTTATTGTGAACGCATGCATTGTTTATACGGACTTCGGAAATGTTGCAGATTTGATATTTGCATTGTTTTAGCTTAGTATATCGTGGCAGGTGGTAGTAATAAAAATTGCTACGCCGCAGAGACGAATATCAACGAGAAATATTGTATGGAAGAGAAAAGTGATTAATAATTTTCCAAATTTCTTGTCCTATAGAAAATAGAAAGCCTTCAAATGGTATGTTTGTACAAGATTACTAATACCATCGAAATTTTTAATCATTTAATTTTGGTTGGTGACGCCTCTTTATATCTTATCTACTTCATTATCTACAATTCTAAAACGGATGAATCAACAGCAACGTGCAACAGTACCGTCGATTTTTTTTTTTTGTTGAGCATCGTTGCGAATAATTAACATGTCGGTCAATAAATATCGCAATTCGCACGCATTCTCGTGGTTTCGTTAAAGGGTTGCATTTCTGCTTTGATCTAACATTCGCTCGCGTTACGAATCGCGCCACCATATTCATTAATCTCTCATTAATCTCTCGCGCTTGGCGCTTCGCCGCGTAACAATTTCGCGGTCGAACGCTACGGCACGAAATCGTGATGAAAGCGGCGATTCCGCGGCGACGCTTTCGGACGAGAAAGACGGGGGTCGGTCGTCGCGAATAGCGCGTAGACGTGCAACAGGTTCGTCGGGAGGAAAGAGAAGAAAGAGACAAGAGAGAAGCGCGAACGGTGAGGAGTCATTTCCTCGATAAGTCGGAGTCTCCGGTACGTCCGTGGCGCTCTTGAAAACTTAACGAAGAGTAATTACGCGCGCTCTTCTCGCGAAAGTTGTCCGGAATGAATACCGCGTCGTCTTCGTCGTCGTCGTCGTCGTCGTCGCCGTAGTCGTTGCCATGCCGCTATCGGCGAAACGATCGATCCCTGACGGGGCGCAGGTGCGCAGCTCGGACCTGATACGCTTGTACGCACGCGGGATTTACACTTCCAATTTCGTGGACAATCGACGAGCGTGTTACTTCCGCTCGACTTCCGTGAAATTCGTGAATATACTTCAATCAAAACACGAATACTTTGCAAAACTTCGGCCAAACCTGTCGATTTGTTAGTCCGAAGCTTTTTATCAGAGTCCATTTCTGGATGACACACAAGATACGTGTCCTCATCATTGCGAACGTTCACATTTCGGATGAATCCAATTTTGACCGAGCTATTACAGAGAAATTAAAATCTATATAGGAATATGTGAGTTATACTATTTTTGTGAGATATGTAAATGTCAAAATTATTATGACAGAGATAATAGTACCAATCTAATATCATCATATGATCTCGAAATAATATAAAATGTTCAAAATTATTAAATTTATTTTTGTTTGTACTGGTTTTAATTAAAAATATTCTCTCTCTCTCTCTCTCTCCCATTAATATAAAAAAATACTGTTATTGAATGCCAGATAAATTCATTCTTTTCTTTCACCGAAACAATTATTTATATATTCATAAGTTTCAATAACAAAAAAAAGTAACGTTTTGTAAATTGATGTAAGCAACTGTCTAGATATATCATGGCAATATTTACTTAAAATCAGTATAGTAATGCTATTGAATAGAGATAAAATGCTATTTGTATTGAGAATGGAAAAGGCGTTGAATTGTTGTTAGAAACAAATAATCAAATATTGGAAAATTATTGTTTTCAAATCAATCAATTCCACGTGCGCATGGAACAATTAAATTTGTAAACAGTAATCCAATTCATGATATGATCAAACCGTATCACCGTTACGAAGAATTATCAGTATCCTGCGCGTAGCCTGTTGCTCGATAATGAGAAGAAAAACATTGCGACCAACGATAATGAAATTTTGCAGATTTGCCGCGACTTCTCGTACGCGCAACAATGTAGATTTGCAATTATCGCCGCAGCGCAGAACGCAATTTTATTTCCATATTTGCAAAAGCCGTTGTTTCACTCGAAACAACGTACGGTGGTTTTGTATTTCTGACCCGAATTAGGTTTCCCGGGAATCCAGGTTGACATCTCGCGTTTCAACGAAAGCTGAAATATCGCAGTTGCAAGCAATTCGCGTACCGGAGAGAAATCCACCGGTGATTACGTTCGCACTTAGATCATTTTCCCAGAATAGAGACAATTTTCCGTTAGGCAGAAACCACGATTGAGTATGCGCATGCAGTTTTAACGAGAATAATCGGAAAGTTTTACTGACATAATGCATACACCGATATTTATTAGATGGAATAGTAATGTTTATTTTATTAATGCAAAAATAGATGCGCTTATAAAATTTATAATTAGTCATTGTTACATAGAAACTGTTTCCGCCAATATCCTTAATATTCAGTTTAATCATAATTGAATTGATTCTTTGATTCATACTCTCGTCGTGTAGTTACCCGAACTTCTGCTTGATTTGCATTTGCATGCTAGCATCAACATTGAACGGAAGTTATGTATTAAGCAAACCAAACTTAGATTTCATTATTCACAATTAGCGTCAAACGTGCGTCAAATACAGTTCAAGTATACTAATGCTTACACTGAGAGAAATCGTTTCGTAAAATCAACTAACGTTTGGTTGAATAGTGATCAAATGAATTTTGTAGTTACTGGTACCAAAAACTTAGTTACATTTAACAAAACTTTTTGTAATTTGTTATATGAAAATAATTATTTGATTATTTGTTTGGTCAAAACAACTATATATTTAGTAATTATAACTATACAATTCATTTGATCACTATTCAACCAAACGTTAGTTGATATTACCAAACATTTCTCTCAGTGTACATACATAAACGAGTATGTATAAAAGTCAACAATGTTCAACATTGTAAAAATTGAATCACAAAAAAATCCCCAAGAAAGTCGATGAAGAAGAGTCTTGTCTAATGCTGAGAGTGAACCTCGTAATAACAATAACTAACATGTACATTAAGCCATTATTTATTCTTCTATTGCATTTTGTGATAACAACATGACTCGAAGACGAGTGATTACACAGCAATGCACGCGATAGTATCCCAAGAAACATACGGTAATTTTTATTTTCCGAATATGTCACTAGGTTAATATGTCAAAGAGCGGTGTTTAAGATTAACGTTCGATTCTCGAGGTCAGGTGGATTCGTGGGATTTACCATTAGCTATTGTTCACCGTAGAGAACATCTATGCGTGTAATTTCGCAAGTACTTAACGCTACGTGCTGGCGGTCACGAAGAGAAGAGAATAGCCTTGTAACACTTGCTGAAAGCTTGCCACCATAGATGCCTATCCCGATCTCCTGCTCAGCAACGTACCACCTGTTCTTCCTTGTACGTGCTGTATAGAGTGAAACGATTATATTACGCACTAATATAATGTCTTTATATTCGCTATGTTTCTTTCTCTATCGAGTAGATTTATACGCTCAGTAATCATCATTAAAACAATGCATAAAGACAAAAGTTCTGTCTTTATTATTAAATAAAAAAATTATTATAAACAATATAGTATAAATTTTTAGATAACGATAGTTAATAATAGTATTTCATATCATAGTATTTATTACATTTATTACACATACTTTTCTATCATATACTTATATTTATTTATGTATGCTTATATATGATAATTTTAATGTAATCATTTTGCAGTTTCTCTTTTTTTAAAAATCTATATTATACTATTATACTGCATTATACTAGTCTCTCGTGCTCTTCATCTTTTAAAATGTCTCGTCGAGAAGATACCTTTCACTCTCAACTCCAGGCGAAGAAAATCTCTCGGTTGCTGTCACGAGAGTACCAATAATGAAACAGCAGTGGTCGCGTGATCGCCGTTATGCCCGACTCGTAAGGCACGCGAGTGCAATGCGCCCGAGAATGCATTCGCGAACGCCTTACGGCCGCCGCACACCGGAAGCCACGCCAGCCGCGCTATGAACGTCGGTGACCTGCGTTATGCACGCCTCGAATAGAGGATTGCATGATGCGTGCATTCAACAGTTCGATAGTACATTCCAAAAAAGTGTAATGTACAAAATTCGATCAAAAGTGAAATAGTTGAAAGCATTTCTTACAAAACAATACGATTTTTTTTCAATGTTGATGTTACATTCATTTTTTTTATTTCTTCTATTCACATTTTAAATTAAAAAAAAATTTACAAGGTTTATAAACACATACATATTAGAGAATAAGTTTAAGAACAATTTCAAGCCTCAATTTCGAATAATTAACATTTTTGGAAATTAAAAAAAATTGAAGATAAAACATAAAAGATCGCACATTATTATTGCGTATTATGTATTATTATCATTCGTGAATTCTTCAAATCAAAATTATTATATATTATTAAAAATTACATAGTATAAATAATATAAAATTATTTTATACGTAATAGCTTATATAAATTGTAAGTTTAAATGTAATTTCGAATGTATTTCCGAATATATTAAGCGAATGATGATAATTAATTCATAAAGCAGTTACATTGAAGAATTACAATTTGATTCACGAAACTAGGAATACGAATGGTCACGTATATATTCACGAAAGTAGTAAAATCCACTCGCTGGCAAATAAAATCATCTCATTCATGTCCCATGCATACATTATGATCGTTACTCTTCCTGCTATCGACGTGAACTCTCAACTCCGAGTCACCCACACGAAGAGCTCGATTTTCCGATAATCTGGTGAACTATTTTTAAGCAAATGCAATTTTCCTTACCGTTCCTTCTAATCGTTCACCAGTCCATAGCAGACCATTCATTAAGGGCATAGTTTTTTTTTTTTCGATGAAAGAATAACGAGGAGTATTCTGATTGTATTAAATATTAAAAAGTTCGAAGAGTTCTCAGATATCGACAAGCGAATCAATACTTGACGAATTTAATTTCTGAATCGATATCTATATCTAAAAATATCTGTATTTTTTGATAACGATATTTTATTTTTAGAATGTTTTTCACTTCGTTATAAGTATAATTTGTTACCGTTTTAGTGACTCATCAAACAGCGTATAAATAAAAAAAGTACTAATCTAACGAAAATATCAATATATTGGTTTTTCGTGATTCTTTTTAAAGCATAAAGTACACACGCACTCAATCGAAGTCGTTTTACTTTCACCTTTTTTAATTAATATCGCGGTTATGCAGTTTTTGTATCAGAATTTATGCAAGGTTTTTTCGCAGATATTATAACATAATTATCTGTCCGTATTATATGAATGATGAAGCAATACTCCCGATATTTCAAACTAACGCGAGCTTATAATGCAAATGAATAACGCGATCAAATAATTGTGCTCACTTAAAATAGGTATAATTAAAAATAGCATATATTATTAAAGATATAGTCAGGTGTACAGATAAAAAAACAACTATTAATTATATGAACGATAAAAGATTATCTTCATGGTGATAATTTATTTTATCAATAATCGCTATAATTACTTAATTTAATGTACTAACGAGTCATGATTATCGATCAGCAGACACGTGAATACGACATTTAATCATTTGATGTAAATATGTACGTGGCGCCCGGCAACGTCCGTTAACGAGGTAGACCTCGTTCTCCGTTAATACCTAAATAAATCAATTGCATAATTAACAAATCAACTTCATAAATATAGCATATTTCTTTAGCAGCAGTAATTCGCCATTTAATCCGAAACAACATCTATTAGCAGTAATTAGCAATTATCTGTAATAAATAATATATATACGCAAGCCGTGCAAATTAATGTGTATAACGTCGATTATAAAATGCAATAAATATATTATTTCAACGAATCTCCTACGCGATACAATCAATAAACATTTATGAATTATTTGGAGGATCAGTCGTAAAATTTAAACGGGGCGTTGAAAACAATACTCAGTAGAAAACAGCATTGCAAATTCAAGTGGGCGATTAAAAATTTTTTTTTTACAAATTCACTGAGCCACCTTTCGATCGTGCCCGACACATTCGGCCACGATTCGAGCACAATAGGCGTGGATCGTGAATCGCCTCGATTACAAGCAACTATGGTGGGATCAGCCTGGGAACAGTACGGCCTTTGTGCGACTAGCAACCTCTCGCGAATCTCCTTATTCGTTTCGACTATTATTCTTAAGCAAATCAGCTTGCTGGGCAAAAAGACATCTAAAGTCTAAGGTTATTATATATTTTTACATTTAACGTATTATGTTTCTTAATATTTAAGAAAAGTATAATTTATACACAAGATTGAGGCGAATATCGTTCAAATTTATGTTTATTTATGTAAAACAGCCTTAATTCTTTTTCGCTAAAAACTTAATGCGTATCGTAAATTTTTATTACACGTAAAATCATAAATTAAAATTAAAACATCATTCGTTAATTTGATCTCACGTCAATTTTAACATTTGTCTTTCCTAATTTTAGATAATAAATTATTAATAGTTAGTATTAGCTTATAAAATCAGGAAAAGGCCAATTCTAATTATCAGCGTATCTCGTTACATTGTAGATAGAAAGTTCGGCTAAACTCTAAACGGATTAAAATCTCAGCGTGAGCACAGCAAAGTTCGAAACCAGAAGAAATCAAAGGACGCGGAGTCTAATCGCTAGATTAGAGCGTCGGGATTCATCTCGGGATTAAGGGATAACCGAGTCTTGCCGCCTGACGACGAGAGGAATAACGAGTCCGGTGCGCGACCCGTGAAGTGTGCTATCCGCGCTTGCAACTTTTAGATCCGATAAATCTACGGCACGGGATGCCTTTTGACACACGGCGTGCACCTCGTGGTCTTCCCACGTTGTTTCTCGCTGGCCGCACAATAACCGATCCCTGGCGCGCCAGTTTGAATTAGGAGAAGAGATCTATCGTACCGTATCGTTCGCCGTCCTAAAATATCACTCTCTGTTGTTCTCTGAACTCTTGATCGTGCCAAGTTTCAACAGAAACTTCTTTACATTCTCCACATTGTCTGATTTTCATGACAGAGAAGCGCGATGCACGTTTCAATGCGATTGTTTCAATCTCCTTAGATAGTTAAAGGGCTTCGCTGCTTTTCATTTAACTCGAGACGATCTAATTTAAATATTTGTCTGCAACTTTACTGCACATTATATATACATAAGCGGCAGCAATTCTCGGGCGCGCACTCGTGCATGTAGATATTGCGGTACCTTCTGTTCTACGCATTCCCGCGTGCATTTGCACATCTACACACTCTCACGTATACGTGCACACGCACACACTCTCAATTGCGTATGCAACAGGTTTCTCGCCAGTGTGGCAAGGTCGACGTCATCCGCGGAGATACGTATGGCATTACTTAATGCCGCGAGGACTTTCGCAAAACGATGCGGAGACAAACATTCGGTTGCAGCGCGTTTCGATACATCCACGAAGCTCTTTACGGCAGCTTAGATCAGTAATTATTAATGCGGATGTGAAACGACACAGAGAAGAGGCGTGTCAACATGTACACTGTGAACGACTCAACTTGTATAATCTTCCGGACGAGAAGAAAAAAGAAAAAGATGACAGCACCGTCCCGAGGGAGGACGTTCTTCGTCTGTGAGGAAGGATTAGTGTCCAGGTGAGAGATAAATCGCTGCTTCAGAGGATTTTCCGGGCTTCGTTAAAGGAGATCGAGCTATCCGATCTCGGTAAGGAGAAGGAGGAAGCGGAATATCGCGTGAAATATGGGATTTTGAGTTACGCGCCGCCGCCGGTGTGCACTGGGACGTTAAAAGTACGAAATAGCGTAAGCTCTTTGTCCTTGCGCAGGATGAGAATCTCAAGTCGCAAGGATCGGCAGACACGATTTTAATTTCAACGGGCAGTTTAATAAATTTCCATTAAAAAGATTAATATCAAAATAATCGTGATAATACGGAAACAAGTAGCGAAATATTTTGAAATTAACAATTATTAAATACCAATGCTAGTATCCGGGCACACGTACGTTGGATATTTGTCCGACTGTACAAATTAATTGCAAAATTTGTGTATCGATATCGGTTATCTACGTTTACATTATTTTGGCAGGAAATTCATTGGCGGTAGTGCGCGTATTTTCCGAGGAAAATAAATACATGTTTATTGTTTACCGTAACAGTAACTATGAGGATAGCATGTGAACACGTACGTGTAAAATATAGGGAAGAGTGGGGTAAATCGGACGGTGTTCCAAATCGGACCTTTTTAATTTAAATGAATACGATTAAGCAGATTTGCGTGCAATTTATAATGTAAAGTCCTTATAAGACACCGAACATATGACAGCAGTTTGACAGTTCTCTGTCATAACATTCACAGAATAGACGCGAATATGTATTTTCAGTCATCGTGCGAAAATTTTTTTAAAAAAGAAAATCCTTGTAAATTATTATTTAAAAGGTTAAAGTTAAAAATTTGAAAGATAATTGATTTAAGATAATTAAAGAATGTAGAATTCAAAAATATCAAGCGATATGTGATCACTTTTGTAGTTTATTGTAAAATTTGTTTCAAAATTTAACAGAACCCGTGTCCAAATCGGACCTTTTTTGGGGTGTCCAAATCGGACCTACATATACTCGTGTATGCCATAGGAGGAAACCTTTTCACGATTTATGTTTGTTTTTTTTTTGCTTTTTAATGAAAAATGGGCCGCACTTATAAACAAAAAACGGACACAATAGAAATACAAGTGCTTCAGCTTGCTATTCTCGATTTAAAAAATGGAAAATCATTAAACCGACCAGATTTGGTCTAAGGAACATTAAATCAGTAAAATATCATGAGTCATCAGACTCAGATTTATTGAATTTTTTTATTTCAATTCTAATACTATAAACTGACAGTAATTTCTTTTCTGAATAAAATTTTCATACTTGATCGCCAAATTACTCGTTTTTACTCAATTCTAACAAAAATACATTAAAAAATTCTATCTAAAAACCCATAAAAATAAGAATGTTTGATTTGTACCAGGGGGTGATCCGATTTGGAACCAGTAGTTCAAAATCGGACCGGAAAAACATTTTTACATTTTCCTTTATAGTTCAACACAGATGAGAGATACGTCAAAATGGTCTGAAGCAAAAATGAAGGGAATTAAATTATCTTTCCAACGACACCTTCAGTTTTAGGATCGGACTTTATTTGTGTCTTATAGAGATCAAAAACTGCAACTAGGTCCGATTTACCCCACTCTCCCCTCTATTTCCGTATCGCTATTATCGGCGATACTGCACTTAATCAATAACATCATAAATGTAAGGTCGCAAGAAAAGTCTCGGCAAGAGAAAACTCTCCTTTTTCATTCCGGTTGCGCGTAAAGCGTCGTTAATGAGGGACGCGTATTTATGCAAGCACAAACAATGTGCTGGTAGTTTCCGAGGAGAGATATATACAGGACAGCTTGCACAGCGTGTTTATCATACGCGCAGCATCATTAGTGGGACTTCAGAATGTTCTTCAGCGGGAACAAGAGGCCGCAGAGACTTTTTACTCGCACTTTCATCGTATAATTCTCTGCGAAAGTAGTACGACAATACTGCACATTATCAAGATGCTCATTAAGAGTTTCTCGTATACAATAGAGATTTAGACACGAACGGGATGGTGGAAGAGTACATAAAAGATTTTCCTTTCGTCTTCAAACACAACCGGGCGCGCGCGAGCGTAATCGAGTCTATAATCATCCGAATTTATTTAAAACTAATTAAAATTTCGTCGGCCGTTTGCACACGCTTAGAATTTAATCCGACAATATTGTCTGTATTACGAGGTGTGCGTGTAACTCCGTAATGAAAAGATTAAATCATCGTTGAGGGGGAGAAAATCGATGAACGGACTCGTCAATGAATCGTTAACAGATACGACAATGACGAGACATTGTCCTGTTTATGAAATGCCCAACAGGTGTCACGCATACATAATCGAAACGAACGTCATTTTCCGTCGATTTTCCGCGCTCGTTTAATGAATATCCGCCACATAGAATTATCAGCGCGCTTGCCATTTCATAGCCAGTGATTTTTCTTCGACCGAAATAACGCAGGCGCACGCGTTTTATCTCTCGCGTGCGTCGGCTCGCGACGGGAAGGGGCGTAACTGGCCGCTCGTTCTTTTTCGCTGGTGCGTGTGCACATCGATACCGTCGATATTAATTGAGGGACGTCACGTGGACGTCCGTCAATGCGACGGCCCCGTCTCGTTCAACGCCACAAAAATTGGGCTGTCAAATCTACGCCGACATAGAACTGCACATACGCATACCCATTTTCTGCTGGAACTATGCTTCCGGTTCCGCGGATGAAAGAACTCGTTCGGCGGACGTACAATAATTATTTATTGTACCGCTCGCGTATTGACGTTCGTCGACCGTTTTATTACCATCATTCGAATTGATATCTTTCGCACATCCCGATGATTAATAATGATTAATAACAGAGTACACAGTAAAAAATTGTGCGTACATACGGGTCCATATGTTAAAATTTTCTTTTGTGTTACCACGTTTTGATTACTACTTCAATGTAAAATTAACATACCACTGATATGTTATTATTTTTATAACATTTTCATGTGTGACATTTATGTCAACTTTATAAATTAACACTTTGTGTACGTCTCTTACAAATGGAATATTATTTTGAGTATTTTTAACACAATTATTTCAAATAATCAACATGTCTCAAAGTTAATTTAACATGATTACGAACGAAAATGTTCTATTGACATTTCCTATGAGTTAAATGTTACGAACGAAAATGTTCTATTAACATTTCTTATGAGTAAAAATAAATGTAAAGTATTGTGTCAATTACTGAACATTTTTAATTTGTCGATAAGTAATACGATGAATAAGAGTTATTTTAACTTAAAATTTAGAGTAGACTTTCTGGGACATGCAAAAATGTTAAAAATTTTTTACTTTGTATGCTTGCGCAATTTCTAAGTATTACGGTTTACAAACGATTTTTATCATTTGCAGATATAATATATGAAATTATCGTCAAATACAATTACGCAAATGAATTTCCTCGTTAATACGATATACGAAAGGCTCACGTGTCAGATTTGAAATTCACATAATCAAATGTACATTTCGAAAACAAGCTCCCTACGTTTCGAAAACAAGCTTTTGCATGTGATCCATAAACGGTATTATCACCAAATAATGCGGTCCGACGCTAATTAAATAATCCATTAACGAACCGTGTGTATTATTCATTACTGCACACATATGCCGCTTGCGGTATTGAATTTACGTTTTAATACAAATTTCTTCACGAATAGAATTAGAGGATCACTCATATCAATGAAATAAACATCATCTTTCGAGTAAATGAGATGTTTCAGTTTTGCAAGTTATAAATATTTATAGAAAATCATAAAATATTTATCCTATCCAAAGATATATAGCAAGTATATCGACTGAACTCTCTCGTTTCGATGATTACATATGAAGAGCTTTTAATACACTTTATAAAAAAACTTATTTAAACTTTAATTCCTGCAATGTCTCTTTTTACTTCTTTTTATTGCAAAATAAATACAGTGATCCTGAACAATACGTCACGTAGGTACGTAACGTAGCGCGATATTTTACATGAATGTAACGAGTATAACGAGTGCAAAAACCTCGAAAATCTCGTGCTTTCGTAGTGCGAGATCTGATAGAGTTATCTCGATTTAATTGATAGCTGTCTCGCGGATCGGCGTAATTATACCGACCGGACGTGATATGGACACCTCAGCGCTTTTTTTAAAAAACTGCGCTCTCGCTTCGTTCCAACTTAATTTCGGCACGCGAAAGATTTCTTTATTTAGCCATAAATCAAGCACTAACCGATCCCGTCCAATATTTCACGTTCCGGTACGGCGCGCGTTATTTTACACGAGTACTTTTTTCGGGCGCAGGCCTGTCACGCGACGTAAAAAAAAAAAAGAAAAAAAATGAATTAATAGCCGAAAAACGGGCGTCCGCGATGAGGTCCGGGAAAGAGCCGTCGCGAGTTAATTGATGGCCGAGCCGTGGACGCGCCGATGTACCCGATCGTTTTCGCTGCGAAGCACGATGGTGCGGCACAGTTGGAGTGGCCAAATCAATTTGTGCTGATGTATCATGGCGTCATTTGCTTGTACAATCGAGCGAATTACGAGCGCTTCGCCTTTGCTACCCGAGGCCGCCTCGCGCGCGCTCCACCTCGTTCTCTTCCGTTCCCAGCTCTCCCAGTTCTCTCACCTGCGCCGCTTGTTATCCGGCGATCCAGTCGATGCAACGGCATTGTTTACGTTGACGCGTATAACGATAACGCTCGTCCGCTTACACATTCACAGCACCGATGTCGCGCCGAAACGTCGATAATGACGGCGCGACCGTAATTCGCAGAACGGGGCGATTGTTGCCGGATAGTCCGGTCCGATCCGAACCGGTCCAGACCGATCCGGGAATCATCGGCCGAATCGACATTGCCCCTCCCCCCCCCGCAAATGAACGTCATCGGGAACACGACTGACTATTTCTGTCTGTGCACGGACACAAATGATGGCGCGGTCGATATCATCGTTGCTTAAAAGTGAAATTCACGTGATTCACTATGGATTGGAACAACCGTGATTTCCCTTCACGCACTATAACCATTTTCCTTTTAACGAATAATCGGATTCCTGCATGTTTAAATAAATGTTACAATATATTACTGCATTTTATTTTCTACTAAAGAAAACTTTACAAATTTTACAAATCAAATTATTTCTACAAAAAATTGATTCATAAAAACAAAATTATTTGTAACAGCGAAAAATATTAAAATATCTTAATATTTTTCGTTTGCGTTTTTTATGTAATAATTGGAATTGAATAATTGTTATGAAATAATTATTATAGAAATGAAAAATTCGCATTTATCCAGTACGACTTGTGTATTTATTTTTTGTTCTATCTTAATGATTGTTTGATTTAGAATCTCATCAAGCCTTTATTGGTATTTGTTATAATTTTAGTATTTTTGTTGAAATCTGAAAAATGATGAAAAAGTATACTTATATGATAAATATTTTCGAATTAATATAATGTTACATAACACTCAGTTATTTGTGTAACAGATCTTTTATTAAATTCCTCGGGACTATCAATCATTCTTGAAACTAACAAAATTCATGTAGCTCACATTATAAATATAATAAGATTAATAACGGATAGGCGCGAATCATTTATTGAATTTACAAAATTATATGAGATTTTATTACCTCCCTCATTGATTTATGACCTACTTGTAGTTTCGAAAACTTCTATATAAAATCGCGACTTTTGTATAAAATAATCGAGGATCGATTATGTTTTTCCTTGCTGCGTCGACATAAATTTTTTAAGTATCAAAAATAGTGAAACACACAGAAAATTAAGTAATATTTGCATTTTAATTTCTATTCACGAATATAATTATTATAAGGTTTTATATATTACGTCCAGAATGCCATCAAATAATGGATCCGCGAGTTTCTATTGTGTCGACATTCCATTGTGATGATTTCATATCAATGGTGAAAGCTTTCCTACCGATATATCTGCGTAACTTAGTTTCAGCGTATTAAGACCAGTGCATTCGTAAAATGCTATTAATCAATGAAGCAAACAATTGTATCACTTTTATGATAGGATAAAAAAAACAGTAAAATAATTTGTTCATTTTGAAAAACAATCGACAGAAAGAGAGATAGAGAGAGAGAGAGAGAGAGGAAGAAATGAAACAAATATAAATCACAATTTATAATTAATATAATTTTCGCAAAATATCTTCCCGTATGAATTATACTTGTAATGTATGCGAGAGGCTTTATAAATTTCAAGTGCTAAGAACGCAGAAATTATCATTTCGACATTTTGTCGATCAGTCTCTCGCGCGTAGCAACAAATTATTGCTGCGCGGCGTAGACCGCTCCTATGTGTATTCATTTGCATAAAGTACTCGGAATTCCAACCGAGTTCGCTGACACTTGGCAACCGTTTCGAAGCCTCTAATGTGAACGAAGCCAAGTGGAATTATCTGCGAGGCTTCTCGACGAGCAGTCGACTTTTTGCGCGAGTCTCATACCTTCGAGTTTCGTCAGTAGCAAGTAACTTTGCGTGAAACGGCTACAGTCTGTAGCCATCGTTCACGCTGTATTCCGCTGAAAGACATCGGTAAAGCCTCTTGTCGTCGAAAGCCGCGCAACTCATTCATATGTTATATGCGAGTGTCGGAAGAATACGAAATTGAAATTCAGCTTGAATTTCTGACTGCGCAATGAATTATATTAAAAGAGAATAGAGAACTGAAATAGAAGCATTTCTTTGTAACTAAAAAGAACATTTAATGAAATAATAAGAACGTAACGATCTGTATAAGAAATATATTACACATTGAAGAAACAGTTTGGTAATAGCTACGAACGTTGAGTGAAATAATGTCAATTAAATATTTGATTAATATAATTAAAAATAATTTTACTTTGCTAAAAATATTTTGTAAATATTATTAAATTCGATAATACTTGCTAAATATTCAGAAAAATAAAATTATTATTGATTATATTAACCAAATGTTTAATTGGCATTATTTTACTTGATTATTTACTTGACTATTTTATTTGGTAACTATTACCAAACTCTTTTTTCAGTGTATATAATTCCTCATATCATATTCTCCGATTCTTCAGATGTCATCAGAAAATAAATTTTCACAAAGCCATTGTTAAATATAATAGCAAATGGCGTAAAATAAGAAATGTCGCAACTACATACATTAGTCGCATATCTATCATACATCATTTATAAAGCAGATATGTGCTATCTCTAGATTCAACACAGTAGCAATTATAATTTCAAAACGCCTACGAACTTTCAGAGTAAGTTTACGACACCTCATCTCGCGTGTGAACTTTTTCCTTCAGCAATCGATCATAATACAATAGCAAAATGAATAGAACTGCGAAAACTTTCTCGTTTTTATTATACATAAAATGGGCGTGCAGTTCGAGTGACACAAATACCTATCGATATGTAGTACAGCGCTAGAATGTTCCCTTCATTATTCAATATTCTTATTAAAGAGTTTATAAATAGTTACTTGTCATGCCTCGCAAGACAATTAGTTTATATTAGTTTATACATTTTTATTTCTAACGAGTTTACAAAAACACAGATATAATTTCTTGAAATAATTTATTGATAAATTTTCATAACTTACTGAAATACTAAAACGCAGAATTTGTGTATTTGTGAAGAATTACATTTTTTTTCTCAATCAGTTTTGAAATAAAAAATGTAAGAACTTGTTTGCATCACTTAATTAGTTTTTAATTAGTTTTATTAGATATATATATAACACAAATAATATTCAAAATTATAAATTTGAAAAGTAAATCAGCGATCTACATCCATTTTGTCATAACATCCATTACGTAATAATAATCCGTCATTTGTAGCGATATTATGGATTACGAGATAATGCTCGAATAATGTTCGGAATCAATGTCGCAGCTATTTTCATCGGTCTAAAAAAAAATGCTTCAAGAACGGAGTGCACGTTAATATTACAAGAAAATCAATTTCAATTGATGAACAGCTTGATTTCGAATGCAATAAATAATTACGATTGTCTGCAAAAATAATGAGTAAGAGTTAAGCTTTATCAGGAAATCGCAACGGGAACTCATCAATACGGTCGTGAAAGCGATTTACGTTATCCTGGTTGAAAATCCATATTGCAAGGAACGGCCAATGAATCAAGCATCCGGTAGTGATTTACAACCTTACGAGGATGGAGGCGACGCACTTCTCCCGTGGGGTTAAGGGGAGACCATAAACCTCGCACTATACGGCACTACACTGTAACTTTATGGACGTTATACGCAGATCTATCACGATCAACGGATTTCCGGAGACGTTTAGGATCACTGCCCTACGCTAAGCTCAACATGTGCTGTAACTGGAGCGTGCGTGCGCTGAAAAGCTATAGTTCATAAGAGCCGAGAACCGATTTTTCCTTATATCGATAATGCATTAAGGTGTAGTAACAATAATTCTTGCCAATGCTATTCTCAGCGATGCAATTTGAATAGAAATTGAATAATGTGGCGAATAAACGAGAATCCGTTACTTAATAATATTATCAGTTATATATATATATATATATATA
>QKQZ01006841.1:0-16646 GCA_003595255.1 Solenopsis fugax | reverse complement strand
CCTAGCGTCAACTTTGCACATTATTGCGTATGGTCTACAAAAATAGACATCACACAGCAAAAAATAAACACGAAATATTTCGNAATTGTTCAAACGACGATTCGACGTTCGGTGTTCCGAATCGCCCTAGCGTCAACTTTGCACATTATTGCGTATGGTCTACAAAAATAGACATCACACAGCAAAAAATAAACACGAAATATTTCGAATACATTCAACTGGACACGATACATTCAAAGTTTTCCAAAAAAATCTTATTTATCTTACTTAAATTTTGAAGAAATGCTGACTATCAGAAATTACTTCGACTATCGTAAAACATATTTTTTACTGCCACGACTTCAATATGACGTCGTCACCAACGAAACTTTATTAGCAGCGTCATTATATTAGGACGCGTTTACATTATTTAAAGTAAATTTTTAACATATACCCATACAAAGATATTTCCATTTTTACGAATTATCCACCCTAACGAATAGCCCCTCTCTCCCCTATATTTAAGAGAAATAATCGTTTAAATAGATAAAATCTAACATTTGTTATATTAAAATACCAAACGCAAATAACAATATATCATTATATATATAACGCACCTAGAGCACCTAGTCTATAATTCAATGTAACAAAAACTACGTCCTTTCGTACGATGTAATCAGGTCCGTACATGAGTGCATCACCGGAACCCATAAAAAAAGCACCGCCGTGTATCCATACCATTACCGTACGCTTCTTCTTAGGTTCGATTTTCGTGGCGAACACATTTAAATAGAGGCAATCTTCATCGCCTTCAATTTGACGTGTCAAAAAGTTTATTTGTACAGCCATGTTTCCATATTTGGAGGCGTCTCTACTACCGGACCATGGTTCTGCTGGTACCGGATCCTAAATATGTAAAATGCTTTTATACATAGAATGCCTCAGCATTCGCGCGCATGTATATCATGTTATACGCGTTTCAATCTAATAAGAGGATCGAAAAGTATGAATTTTTAGCATTTTTGTACTAATAAGTTTTATTGTAATGTACGCACTAATAACAGCGGCAGTTTAGAAAAGGACTTTTTATTGTAATGATTTTGATTGATTTATTTCAACCATTTATATTTTTTTATTAGTATTTCATAATATTATTTTTTTAAATTTTACTTAATAATGAAAAATAGATTATATAATAATTATGTAATATAGTGATAAACATTTTTATCAGTAATCTTTATTTATCATAATTTTTTCACAATGATAATTCTTCGTATTTTAAAAATTTTTTAAGATACTGGAAAAATTATCAGGTAATGAACTAATTGACTGATAAAGCCTATTAAATAAGTCTTATTCAGTCATAACTGTGTCTTAGTACTTGTATGATTTTATATACATTTTTAAATTTATTAAACTACACGCCGAATAAATTTTCTGCCTTGAAACACAATTCTATATTGAACGAGAATAGTAATATTACAATCACTAATATTGATAATCATAATTTAATAATAATGATGCCTAGTACGCATCTGTTAGAGCAATATCGCTAATGAGAATTCCTTTTTCAAATACTATAATGAATTTGTTGCGAAAAATAGCGATCAGTTAATTTAATTTAATTGATAATTAAATAAATTATTAAGAAATCTTAGAAACCTATTTGCGTTAATGCAATTTAATGTACCTATTTTGAATCTGAGTTTTCCAATTGGCGGTTTCGCATATGGTATTCCTCGAAAGGCGGCATAGTAGTCGCCGTAATACCTTTTTCTATGGTACCAATTAACTTTCCCTCATGCACGCGTATTTCGACTTTATTATCCATAATGAATGCTCTGGAAGAATGACGAGAGGATCGATGAATTTGTCGATCTATACTGTACAATTTTAAATTACCAATTTTTAAATTCAAAAAATTTTCTTGCCTTATAACGGTTTTAAAAAGTATTATTTATGTTTATAAGATTTCCAAGACTTAACTTGTTATTACAATTAATTGTATACCGAGGGAATAGTAATATTATTTTTGTTAAAAAATTAATGGGAATTATTATGCATAAAATATTCATAAACTTTACAATTACATCTAAAAGCTATATAATATTTCCGATAATTTAAGATATTGAAATAAATAATATTATTTACTTTTAATATAAAATTCTTATAATATTCATATAATATTATTAGGAGGGAACATAGAACCACTTTTTATTAATATTAAATAATATTTCAGGAATATTATTTAATATTAAATAATAGTGTCCGCTTATAGGGAGTCGATTCAACGCATAGATCGCACAGGAAACCGTTCCGAATTCTGTAAGCGCTTCATGTGTTTTATGCGCGCATTTAAGAAACGAAATGATTTCGAAGCGTCATTAGTATTGCAGTCTATACGCTTTATGCGTTACTTACCCGAAGTCAAATCGATCGAACGGCGATCACCGTTTACGGACAGAAGATCCGTCAGCTAGCGTTAACTCCGCGAAGATCGTTGAAATTTATTCTCGCCAGAGGTAAAGCTACCTTCGCCGAGTTGAGCTGCACGTGTTATTGGCCTAGTTTACACCGAGCACTTGATACTTGTACTAACTAGTGACTTTCTATTAAATTATCTTAATTTCGGCAATGAATTAAAAAAATGGTATATTAAGCTGGCACAATATAAATAAAGATAACTAATTAAATATGCGTATCATATATACATTTATTTACGCATCGTCGAAATTAAGATAAATTAATAGAAAGTTACTAGTTAGGACACGTATGAAGTGTTCGATATAAACTAGAACATTGTCGAGCGACACAATTACTTGTCCAATCACTTATCCAATCACGTGTACAATAAACACAACGCGTGCGCGCCGTCTTTTATTTAACTCACGAGCCGATTTTCCACCACAGCCTGTTTTGCTTATTCCTCCCGGAGAATCATGCGAATCGGTTCAAAGAAGTCGACAAAATGATCGTGAACGTCGTTCGCAGGTCTTTTAAAACATCTTCCAAGGCTACGTCGGTTCGTTGGCCGAATAGATTTTAACGCATCTAACGCGTTGGTCAATGAACTGACGTAGCCTTGGAGGATGATTTAAAAGGTATGTAGTAACGTGATACAAACAATTTCAGCCAACGAACCGACGTAGCCTTGGAAGATGTTTAACTGCGCAATGATTTTCATAACGATATCATGAAGGTTACAGACTTGCTCCCTGAAAAGTCCATTCATTGCGTAAGTATTCTAAAATTGCGCGGTTGTAAGGTTTTAGAAGTAGTAGTAGGGCGAGTTTTTTAATTCATCGATTGAGCAATCAAAACTTTTTTTTTATTTCAATTATAAAAAAATACTTTATAAGCTATTACAATTATTGTTCTAAGCAATTCATTATTTTAATGTTAGTTTATTAGAAGCTATTTACAAAAAAATGATGCAGGTGATTAAACTTTGCGACATGTCCCAAAGACAACAAGAAAATAATTTTTTATTTTGATTAGGTTTTTGTTATATACGGTATATTTTCCAGACATGAGACTGCAATACATTTTTATTTATTCCGGTTTCTACAGTATCATTTATTTAACATGCACATTAAAATCATTAAAGAAATAAGATGTTAGCATAATCAGCACTTTATTACTTTTTATTTTGAACTTAGAAGAAAATAACGATAGTGCCTATATTCTATTAACTTAAAAATATCTTCGAGAAAGGGCTAGAAAATATTTATTGTAAATGGAAAAAGCATCGACAAAATCTAATCTTAACATAGATAAAATTTTAGCGCCGTAACTTATTTTTCTTCTCTTCCCAATTCCAGCTCTCTTCTCCTTTACGGAAGATATTCATTTGTGAATCTACATCGATATTTAGATAATTGTATTTTCCCTGTGAACCGGTCACCGGTAACCATGCGTTTGTATTAGGCGTTGGATTCCTGAATCACATTGATAATTAATATATGCTTAATAAAATAGAAATATTGTGATTAAAAAGACACGCCTATAAAATTCGCGAGAAACAAAAATAAATGTCTCGTACCCTGTTTTGGCAAAATCCGTCCACATTTGTGTTAAGTGGTTTATTATTTTACCATCTTTCGAATCAATTGCAGGTAGGGCTATACCTAATTCTTTCATTGAAAAGTAAAACAAGTATTGCAGATCCTCGCCATGTGCCACACCTATAAAATATTTTTATTCAACCGATTATTAAACCATTAATTAAACCGATAAATTAATTTTTTAAATATTTAAAAAGACAATTTATTTTTTAAACTATAATAAATATTATAAAACGAAACGGTTTTTATTTTAGTCAGAAATTTAGAAACATTTTGAGTTATTTTATATTACAATTACGACATGAATGTATTCGTATTCTCTAACATTAAAAAGTTTTTACATCTTTAGGTAATTTTAAATTAATTAGTGGTAATACCTGGGAACGTAACATTAAGCATTTTTCTCATGGGAGAATTTTCACTCTCGTATGAAAATTTATACAGATACGTCGATTTGCTATAATTCAGCTTTGTCTGAATATCCACTACTTCCATTACACCACGGCAGAAGAACTCGTCGCTAAGAAAATCAACGTAATTTGCCATAGTTTCCTCTGATATTGCTTTATCACCAAAATATAAAGATCGCAAGTCCTCAACTGTGACTGATATCTTTGGTAATATAGTTAAAATGTTGGGATGTATGGCGAGTTTGAAATCGGAATCAATTTTTTGAATTTCTTCTTTAGTTATGTCTGTAATGATATATGGTTTTTATTTAATTGTTAACAATTGATGGTGCATGCTTGCCACGTCACCTAATCTCAGAATTACGTTATTTTTAACCGTACACTTTTCTTAGAAAATTTTAAGCCTGTAAAACTAAGGTGCTTAATGAAGACAAAAACAAAACTCACGTCCGCTCATATCATTGTTTATAATAAAGGATCCTTCGCAACTGGTAAAACCTATAAGTAATGGTACCTCAACCCCGCGGCTTATAATCTTCTCTAGATCTCCCGGGAAAACCGGATTCGATGATTCGTGATCCAAAGTAGGTGTAAATCTCACGCCCTAACAAATATTATGTTTATTAAATATTTATTGAAGTGTTTATGAGATGGAAATTTAAACATGGAATTGTTTATGAAATAACGACATTCCGATAGAGACGAAACATTATAAAACATCCTTTAGAAAACACCCTTTAGAAAACGTCCTTTAAACATTTGCAATATTCTGAAAATGTAAAATACTTTTAATAAAACATTCCTCAAACATTTGTAAATATTCCAAAAACATACGACATTTTTTGAACATCTAAATTTCCATCTCATAAACACTTTAATAAATGTTTTAAAACTTTAATAATGTTTTAATTAAACATATACTCAACACTTAAGCAGTTATCTTATGAACATACTATTTTCGCCAAGGTGCTGCGTTGTTGAATTTCCTGCGAAAAAGATATTAAAAGGTATCAAAAAGAAAAATTCAAAAAAGTATTTTTTTTTTCGCATTACTTGTATTGTAGCCTGCATATTGTATTATAATTTATTGCATTCGTATAATTACAATCAAATATTTAAATAATTACCTCTTCCGTCGAGAGATACTTTTCTTGAGTCTCTATAAGCTTCTTCGCATCGATTGTTTTGAGAAACTCGTAAGCGACTTTCGGATCTGTGGTTGCTTTTCCAAGTTTTTCGGCAAGTCGAAAACCTTTGTTCATCGAATGTGATGGTTGTTCAGTATAGGCCCAAGGATTTCTCATGACGCCGCTTTGTGATATTGCTTTGTGAAATAAATCTGTAAAACAATTGTATCAAATTAATTTTAATTTATCGTCATAAAATCGTTCTTCTTTGTAATTTGTATAAAATATTTTCATATCAATTTCTATCACATCGATCTCTTAATGATTTTGATCGATCTTGCCGTACTGAAAATTTCTCTCTTATTTTTCTCCTTCTTCCCCTTCTCTCTCTTTCTTTTTCTCAGAAAGTTATTTTACGATTGAAATTTGAATTAAACATTCAAACATTACAAATAAAAAATGTTATATTTCTTATTTAAAATTAACTAAAAATTTTTTATATAAAATTAACTAAAAGAACGAACATTATGCATAAAACTTTTCATTTTTCGAAGGTATTAGTGTTTGAAAGTTTTCGTTGATGAAAAATTGTGATTAAATTATGAATAAGTTTATGATCAATTTGGAAATGATTTGAGAATTCTAAATTAATGTGATATATCGATAAATTTATGTCGACAAAATACCTTTGGCTAACGGAGACACAGTCAGACAATGTACGATGGCTCCGCCAGCACTTTCACCGAAAATGGTGACATTTTTTGGATCTCCACCGAACTGTGATATATTTTTCTGAACCCATTTTAATGCCAAGATTACATCTTTTATACCTTGATTACCCGTTGCCACTTTATCGTTGAGGTTCAGGAAACCTAAAGTTATTAATGCATTGTTTTTGTAAAATTGATTCGTCTTAATTATATTAAATGCTGATTATTTTATATCTAAATAAAGTAAATCGCGCTATAATTTAATTGTTTCTAAGCACTGCTTATATGAGCGATAAAAGTAATAGCCCTACATGCAGAAAATAAAAAAAAGAGATTGTAAACATATTATTAACAGAGATGAATATAGTTTTCTTTTTTTCACGAGAGTCTATATTTTCGAAATGTTTGTGGTGTAATCTAAAATAAAAATATATATCTAAGAGAAATAATCGTTAAAATAGATAAAATCTAACATTTGTTGTATTAAAATATCAGATAAAAATGACAATACAGTCATTACATATGGGAACAAATAACGTACCTAGAGCACCTAGTCTATAATTCAATGTAACCAAAACTACGTCCTTTCGCACGATATAGTCAGGTCCGTGCATGAGTGCATCACTGGAACCCACAGAAAAAGCACCGCCGTGTATCCATACCATTACCGTACGCTTCTTCCCAGGTTCGATTTTCGGGGTGAACACATTTAAATAGAGGCAATCTTCATCGCCCTCAATTTGTTGTGTTAGAAAACTCTTTTGAACAGCCATGCTTCCATATTTCGAGGCGTCTCTACTACCGGACCATGGCTCTGGTAATACCGGATCCTAAATATGTAAAATGCTTTCATACATAAAATGTCTCAGCATTCGCACGCATGTACATTCATATCATGTCATACGCGTTTCGATCTAATAAGAGGATCTAAACGTATGAGTTATCGGAATTTTTGTACTAATAAGTTTTCTTGTAATATATGCACTAATAACAGCGACAGTTTAGAAAAGGGCTTTAATATTGTAATGATTTTGATTGATTTTTTTCAGTCATTTATATATTTTTATTAATATTTTATAATATTATTTTATTAAATTTTACTTAATAATGAAAAATAGATTATATAATAATTATTTAATATAGTGATAAACACTTTTATCAGTAATCTTTATTTATTATAATTTTCTCACAGTGATAATTTTTCGTATTTTTTAAAATCTTTTTAAGATACTGAAAAACTTATCAATTAATCAACTAATTGACTGATAAGCTCATTAAATAAGTCTTATTCAGTCATAACTGTGTTTTAGTACTTGTGTGATTTTATATACATTTTTAAATTTATTTATAACTGTAATCTGAATAAAATTTTTACCTTGAAACACAATTCTAAATTGAACGAGAATAGTAATATTACAATATTGATATAATTACAATTTAATACTCGTAGTAATGACTAATCTATTATGCATCTGTTAGAGCAATATCGCTAATGAGAATTCCTTTTTCAATTACTATAACGAATTTGTTGCGAAAAATAGCGATCAGTTAATTTAATTTAATTGATAATTAAATAAATTTTTAAGAAATCTTAGAAACCTATTTGCGATAATGCAACTTTATGTACCTACTTTGAATCTGAGTTCTCCAATCGGCGGTTTCGCATATGGTATTCCTCGAAAGGCGGCATAGTAGTCGCCGTAAACACCTTTTTCTATGGTACCAATTAACTTTCCCTCATGCACGCGTATTTCGATTTTTCTGTTATCCATGATGAAGGCGCTGGAAGAATGACGATCGATGAGTCCGTCGATCTACACTGCGTGCAAGTCGGTCTATTCACTGTAGATATATGCGCTCTCAAAAAGATAACAAGCATTTCAAGGCAAGATAGATTGAATACTAGGTGTTTCAATTGAGCTTTATTCACTGTGATGATGTTATATGTTACATAATGCGTGTAGTGTAACATAACAAAGTTGTTTCAATGTCATCCTTATTCACACTTCACAACTGTGAAGACTTACTATGCATCTTGTTACTTCAAGATGTGCAAGGAATATGAAGAATTTCTCTCCGATGTACTATACATATAAATGTAAATCAACTTATGAAGTTATACAAATATAATTAAGGAAAAGATAAATCCTTCTTATTGAGCACACAGAATTGAAATCTACATTATAATCAGTGAATTGAAACTTGTAAATTTTGAGGTAACCAGACAAATTTGATCGTAGACAGTTTGATTGCGATCATATTGGAAAAAATCTGGTTGCATTAATTGGAAATCCGGTAGATTCAACCATAGTGTCCGCTCGAAACTTATCAGAATTCTTGTAGGAATTATCAAATTCTTGAATTAATTTTTGTACAGTTTACTAAAAACTGTACTGTTAAGATACATCTCTCATTTTATTTCGTCTTCGAATCAAATTTTGTACGATTTTAGGATTCGCAGGAGAAATTATTTTATTAAAACATTGGTGAAAAATCTTCTAATGCTACGCTATGTACCAGAAATTTTGTAGATCCAACCGGAAATCGTTAATCAAATTTTTCTAGTTATCATCTAAATGTTTTCGTTGTATACCAAAATAATTGATTATAATAACCAGAAAATCTATTTATTTTCTCCAAAATTTGCTTAACTAAACATCCTATCAATTCAACTAAGGTTGTTTTTTTCCGTGCGAAATTGGTTTTATGGAAATTAGCGAGATAAAAGTTAACGAATTCCGAAAGAGACAAGAAATATGTGACAAGAACCATAGTTGTCGATAAAACGAAGAGGCAAAAAGTAAAGAATAGAAAGCAAAAAGATCACATTGTAGATTAACTTTTTTAGATTGTGATCAATATAAAAAATCTATGATAAATTCTAAGGCTATTTGAGAATAAAATATTTGTTTTGTTATTTACATAATTGTAAATATTTGATAATTATATAACTATAAAATTTATTTTTTAATATTATATGAAAAAACTTAAAATATTATAAAATATTTTTTATATATTATTAACATATTTGTTAAGCATGAATAAAAATTATATTATTTTTGTCAGATCATATTGTCTGTAAGAAATAAAAACGAAACAATTAAAGATATATTTAATATAAGCGATAAAATGTATAATACTTCTATATAACCTTCGTAAAAAGTGGCTACGTAATAAAAACACCCCTTCGTTACGATTAAATCCTAAAAGGAAAGGCATTTGAATCCCACGGCTTATATATTCCTTTAGATTTTCAGAGAAAAGTGGATTCGATGTCTCGTAATCCAGACTGGGTGGAAAGCATAGATTAAAATTTAATCTCTCTTGATAAAAATATGAGTAAAAATAGACATATATTTCGAATAATATATAATCGAATAAAATAGAGTTTTACTATTTCGGCTAATAACATTTGTGAATTTTCTATGAATTTTTTTCGCGTCAATCGTTTTTAAAAACTCATATGCGACCCGCATTATCGGAACTTACCATCACCGTGTATCCATACCATTACTGAACGCTTTTCCGATGGTTCGATTTTCGTGGTGTACACTTTTAAATAGAAGCAATCCTCGTCGCTCTCAATTTCGCGCATGAAAAGATTTATTTGAACGGCGATGTTTCCGTGCTTCGAAGCATCTCTATCACTGGACCGTGGTTCCGCTAGTACCGAATTCTAAATATATAAAATTATAAACTATAATCAATGCGATATTGAGAAAAAATATATATATTCAAATTTTGTAATTTATGCTATCATAATTAATTTGTGAACTTATTAAGAAAATTGAGATTCTTTTTTTCCTGATCTTAAGGAAAGTTAATTCTAATTATCTTCTTATGACTCGTTGAAGAATTCGTTATTGCGCTTACAAGAACAAGATATTGTATTTGTCTTAAATCTGAGTTCACCAATCGGAGGCTTGGCACATGATATTCCATAAAAAGCAATGTAACAGATATTATAATCATCTTCGATAATATCGGTCAGTTTTCCTTCAGTGACTTGTACTTTTATTCTACTCATGATAGATGTACTGAAAGAATAATGGAGATAAGAACAATGTTAAAAATCCTGCTCTTACTATATTCATAAGAATATATTTGTTTCTAAAATATGCATTAATCGATGAACACATCGATGATAATTTCTCTTTTTATATTATCTGCATATCTCTATTTTATTTATAAGACTGGTATTTCAATTATTAATACCGGTTATGTAAAATGAGATTAGTAGATGTTTAGTATAATATATTTTGAAATAGTCACGACTGTCAACTCTACCGTTTCTATTGTAATTATAAAATAGTTTTTTGAACTATATATAATTAATTCTATATAAAACTTATATAATTATCACTTTTATAATTGCCATCACTGTGAATTTTTCTCCAAGTATACGCAGTGATGTCATGATGCACAGTTTTATTTTAAAGCAACACAATTAGAAACGATGTGCATCAGAGCGTATTAAGTGAAATGTTACGAATGTTGTCGTTTCGTGGTTGCTTTTAATTCTTGACTGATAGCGATGAAGATAATAATCGAGTCATGTTCTCTAAAAGCGAAGATATTGGAACATGTGATCTGCGTTCTTGATGCAGTAGCAATCTTCATACCGTGTATGTTAATTCATCAAAATATAATTAATCGGCTTTGTTTGTTACGGATTGCATGTGCGTGTACTCAAGGGAACATCGATTGCAGCAGTATCATTTGTTGTGCGTCTTATTGTTGTCTCTGAAGTAGGAATATTGCAATATTTAACACGCATTATAAATGCAAATCTATTTATAAAATTATAAAAACAAATTTAAGAAAGAAGTTATATATCTTTATATCGGGGTAGTTTTGTGGTACTATTTTCATTCGATTGATTGTTTTTCACAAGACTAAGAAATTACTTGCCTGTTCTCTAAGAAGACTGAAGTTTTCAAAAATATAACATCCTTATATATCTGACTGAATATGTACAAACATATCATAGGTGTGACAGAGAAAGAAGAATATCAAATGCAAGATTTAGTCTGTCTCTTTTTTTATAGTCTGTCTTCTCTGTTTCGGATGATACAACTTGTATTTTTATTTTTAGATCAGCAAAAAAAAAGATAGGAGATTAGTAATCTAATAGGTCAGGATAAATAACACTCTTATCACATATTTCAGACGAATTTGAGTTAATTTTTAAAAAAAAAGTAACACAATATTATGTCGCTTTTATGATAATGTAATCTGAGAAAAACATAACTTGAAAAATTGTGATGAAAAATCTTGATTTCATTGAAAAAAATATTTAATTATAATTTATAATAAATTATAATAAATTGATATAACTATAAGTTTCCAAAGTTGGCTCTTATTGACATTACACAATACTAAACAAAGCTAGAATTTTTTTTAAATAAAATTTAAATGGAACTATTTAAACAAAAGAAATTATTTTTAATTTTGGTTAGAAAATTTTGTTACACAAGATGTATTTTTCAAACTGAAATAGATTTTTATTTATTCTGATCTCTGCAACATCATCCGACATTTAAATTCATTGAAAAAAATGAAAAAACTGCATCGATAAATTTGTCGAATTAAAACCTTTATATTTTTCTTATAATGGAATTCGGCAGTCGAAAAGTCAATCAAATTTATAAAAAATAATTGAGATTATTTTGATTATTAAGTATATGTTATTGGACTTATGAATAAAATTTAAATTTTGTAAAAAATGTCACCGATTAATTTATGCACCTAATATATATAGATATAAGAATAGAGAATATTTAGAAATGATGAATAATACCAATAAAAATCAACTTCGAATGGAAATTTTTACATGAATTTATTATAATTTATTATAATTTATTATAAATTAAAAATAAATGCTTTTTAACAATATTAAGATTTTTCATCACAGTTTCTCAAGTTTCAATTTTTTACTGTATGCAAACAAATCTTAAATTAATATTACGTTAAGGTAAAATTCATTTTACGAAGTTAAACAACGAATAATGTCACCATGATTTAATTGCACATTTCAACCTTTATTTTAATTTATAACATTTTCGGTAATAAAAGTCAATTTTAAATTTACGTAGAAAAAAATATTAATATGTCTGCACATTGTAAATTCTATAACAATACTGAATATAATAGCAATAATTTTTATCATACTTTTTCCTAAACAATTTTTACATAAATGTGATTGTAAATACAAGATATTTTTACAGTATAACAAAATAGCATTTATATAAACGTAAAAATTAAAAACAATTTTAATATTAGTAATGTTTTAACAAACAATCTCATAACTTGTGTTTCATATTTTTCCAATCACAGCGGTGTTCTCCTTTACGAATGATTTCCATCCGAGGTTTAATATCAATATTTAAATAATTGTATATATTTCCGTGCTTTAATGGAGTCCATTTAACCGGAGTCAAATCCGTAATAGCAGGCGTTGGATCTCTATAAATTGAAATTTGAAATGAATTATTAATACATAATTAAGATTTCCATAACGTATTCGCCGAAATATTAAATGTATCGTACCCTGTTTTAGCAAAATCTGTCCACATCTGCGTTAAACGATTTATCATTTTATAATCCTCCGAATTAGGTTCAGGTGGGGACATATTTAAATCTTTCATCATATGAGAATAAAATAAGTAAAATAAATCTTCGCCATGAGCCATTCCTACAAAATATTATTATACGATAGATTAATTTCAAAAACGTAGACTAAAAATTTCATTTTAAAGTAATATTTAATGTTTATAAATATTTCTCAATGTTTGATACACGTTCGATTTTTTAGTATCACAAGCAGAAACTCAGAGTCGTTATTTAACATATCTTCAAAACATGATATGAGTGTACTCGTATTACTTACAGGATTAAAAGCTTTTGTGAGGTTTTAAATGAAATAGTGACATTACCTGGAATCGAAATGTCCATTATTTGTTTTACGATGTGAGTTTTACTTTCATATGACAATTTATACAAATACGTCGGCGTGTAACCACTAGAATTCATTTGGATATCGGCTACTTCCTTAGTACCGCGATAAAACATGACATCGCCCAGAAAATCAGCGTAATTTATTAGAGTTTCTTTTGATATTGCTTTATTACCAAAATATAAAAATCGTAATTCTTCGACTGTGATCGGTATCTTTGGTAGTTCAGTTAAAATTTTGGTCATTATGGTCTTCTTGAAGTCGGAATCGACTTTTTTAAGAGATTTTTCGCTTATACCTGAAACGATTTTAAAAACTTTATTGCTACTAATGACTACACAAAGTATTGTATAGATAATATTTTAGTAACATATTTGCTAAAAAATAATTTATTTCATTAAAGAGAAAAAAATAAACAAGAAAATATTATATTATTTTTCTTACGTGGCACTCGTTAAGAAAAACGCGGCATGTGTGTAACATTAGATGATACTGTATATCAAAATAACAATGTATGTTTGATTATGATAGACTTAATTAGATGAATGTACAAAGCATATGTAAAAAGTAATATTATTTTAAAACAAAATGCCTGTTGCATAACTTTTTAATAATAATTAAGTTAATGAAGAATTCTTTGTTAGAATTTTAAATATGTCTATGATTATCCACATAACATTTGTTTAATATTAATAATGCATACATATTATATATCAGTGATATCAGTATTATTTTTAGGAGGTCATATAAAAATGGTAAGATAGTAAATTCATGCATACAACGGCTAGAATCGCAAATGCACTCACGTCCGAAAAATGAACTGCATATGAGAAAAGATCCTTCACAACTGGTATTTCCTAAAAGGAACGGCACTTTAACTCCGCGGCGTACTAACGTGTTTGGATGTTCTGGAAAGAATGGATTTGGCGATTCGTAATCTAAAGTGGGTGTAAACAATAAAGCAAATTGTAGACGATCCTGGAAGAACATATTATTAATGAAAATATTTCACACTATTTGTTCGTATAATTAATCGCACTTATATGAAAATATAATCTAATAAAATATTAAGAAACTTACTGCTTCTGTGAGAAGAGAGTTTGTCGTAGTTTCTGCGAGTTTTTTCGCGTCGACTTTTTTAAGAAACTCATAAGCGACTTTCGGATCTGATGTCGCTTTTCCAAGTTTCTCGGCAAGTTGAAAACCTCTGTTCATCGTTTTGTTCGTCCATTCAGACAAGGCCCAAGGATTCGTAGCGACGCCGCTTTGCGATATCGCTTTATGAAATAATCCTGTAAAATGTGCAGTCGAATTTAGTTTAATACATTTTAATTAATCATCAAATTTTTTTGTCTTTTATTCAGTTTAATGATATTTAGTAATATATTACAGACTATTTTAGACCGATCATTCTAAGTATTCTTTTAATCATTATTCTTTGATCATTTTAAAATTAAAAACAATTTTATTTATAAAAAGTATTTTGAAAAAATTATCAAAAAATTATTAGTTTTATTTTTCACCTTTTCAAATTTTAACATTATATTCCAATTTATATTTGTCATTGAAATTTAAATAAAAATGTTAAAAATTTAAAAAATTTTAAATAAAAATTCTTTTGAAACATACTTTTCTCGAGATTGATTTTATAGTAATGGATTTATCTACTTTGTTGAAGACAGAGAGAGAGGAAGAGAGAGAGGAAAGGAGACTTAGGCAACACCATTTGCCTTAGAATATATTAGTACTTGATGTTTTTGTTGAAGAAAAATCGAGTTTAAAATAGCCAAAAAAATCTTTGAATATTAAATAAAATACAGTTTGCGGATTTTACGTTGTGTATTAATAAATTCGTAAATTGTACCTTGGCCTACCGGAGACAAAGTTAGATAATGCACGATAACTCCACCAGCACTTTCGCCAAAGATAGTAACATTTTTCGGATCTCCACCGAATTGTGATATATTTCTCTTGACCCATTGTAATGCCATTACCACATCCTTCAGACCTTGATTACCCGTTGCTACTTTATCATTGAGATTTAGGAAACCTAAAATCATTAACGCGTCTTTTATTTGACAAAAATAAAAGTAGATAGTCAATATATTTAATAGTAATATTCATCCTTTAATATTCCTTTTAAGAAACATTTTTGCTTTAAATGACCTTTAAAAGATATCAACAATACAAGATAAATTTAAATACTGTACGTACGTATCGTATGTACGTATAACACATCAAGTTATCTCTAAAATATAAACTATTTTTAAAAGAACGTCATCACGCAAAATGACTTTTTCGCAAAAGCAAGTTTAAAAATGTTTACTCTGATAAAACTGCGAGACGTGAAGTATTATACAATTTCGTGTCGAGCTAACATGCTACGTACCAAGAACACCTAGTCTGTAATTTAGTGTGACCAGTACGACGTCCTTCTGAACAATATAATCAGGACCGTACACGGAGGCATCACCGGAACCCATTCTAAAACCACCACCATGTAGCCACACCATAACTGGTCGTTTGTTTATGATATCTGTAGTATATACGTTCAGGTAGAGACAATCCTCATTACCCATCACTTGGCGTGTCATTAAATCAAATTGAACAGCAATGTTTCCATGTTTCGAGGCATCTCTGCCGCCGGACCATCTTTCCGGTGGTAGCGGATCCTGTATAGATAAACATTGCCTTTATTTAGAATTAATCTGGCATGATATTTTTCCGTAATAATATCTCGCACGCATGCAATTACAGCCTAAAATATATAATTTCTTCTAAATTTTATAATCTGTCGTTCATCCATGCATGAATGTGTGAAGAAAATTAATAATTTTTCAATCTAACATATGTATCGATTCTTTAGATCTCGAGAATAGTTTCTCATTCTGAATATTATTCTATTCATTTATCAAATTTTTGCCGTGTGTATTTATGCCGCGTCGCGTCATCTAGAAGCGGATTATTAATTATGACGAGAGGGCAAAGTTCATAATTGCGTGTAAACAAAGTTTTTGAATTATAATCGGCTATATTAATTTTTTACTTTGTCGACAGCCAATAACAGGTAATACGTAATAAAATATTTACGTGAAATATTTTGAATTATATTATAGTATATTCGAACTACGATAATTTCAAACGTTTAAACAATTTTACTCGTACATCGTGTGAGCCCTTGAGATCTTGGAGCCCTAAAGCCTAAAACCTAAGCGGTAGAACTTAGGTAGTAAATGAATCGACCAATCACAATCAAGCATAGAATAGTAGATTAGCTCGACAAGAACGCTGTGATTGATCGAACCGTATATTGTTTAAGTTCTAGTGTTTTTGTTGTTGCTTTAGTTATACGAATCTTATAATAAAAGGATTAATTTATATTAGGAATATATATATATATA
>QKQZ01006834.1:0-12956 GCA_003595255.1 Solenopsis fugax | reverse complement strand
CGCAGCCGCAGCGGCTACAAAACGCATTTTGGCAGCCGCGGACCGTGCGAGCTCCGTGTATCTCTCGCCGCGTGTATCTCACGGTTCGCGAATGTTATATGCAATGATGTGTTGTATATGGTGACGATCGTTCTGAGATGTGTGCCGTGTGCGAAGCCACTTGGCCGTGCGTTGAGCGACGGACGCGAGTGAACGTGACCGCCATATTCCCTTCGCAACGGACGTTTTCCGCCGATTCTTTTTGTCGTGAAGTTGGTGACAAGCCTCTCTTGCCGTGAGTTTCGTGCCGTTCGTGTGATCGTGTGTTCGTGTGGTCGTCGATGTCACGAGTCGCGAACGGAGTTCTCTTTGCACGTTCGAGTTTTCGTGAGTAACCAACCTGCAGTGAGATACGAGTAAACATTCGGTCGAGACGAGATCGCTCGGAAACGCGCGTGTTTTTGTTATTGCACGACGGCGCGGCGAGGTCAAGGTTAGTTTACCTCGCGCGAATCACCGCGAGCTCCGTCCGGCCAAAGCATTGCGCGTTATCGTCGATGTCGAACGGTTTGTTTTCGTGTGCGACGGTGAAATATTCCGACGGAATCGATCTGTATCATAACTTCGCGCGGTCGTGTGTCCCTTTCGCTGATGATGTCGCTTTGCCGGTAGTTCCGTCAACAAAGTGTCGCGCGTTACTGTGATAATCAGAGCGCGATCGTAATTGATCTCTCGTTCGCGAGTGTTATTGTGTTAGCTGTGCATTGACTGGATCTGACTGAGAGGAGGCGGAGGTTCGGGACGAGCATCGGGCAACGGCGGAACAATCCTGTAGTGAGTGATACTATATTAATTTTTTAATGTTAATTGCATCGTTTGAGATTATGAATCTAGATTTCATATCTGTGTGTTGCAGATCAACGTGGCGTTACGATTCCGCTGCTGCGCGTTGTGATATCGGTGAGAAATCTATGCTTATTTTACAATTAGATCGAAATAATGGTAAGATATTTATGCAAATGTATATTTTGTGTAATTGTATTAAGTTAAAAACGTTACAGATATAAAATTTCATGGATTCAGATATTTTAACAGTTGTAACTCGTTAACGCTTAATAACTCGCTTCGCAGAGCAGACCGCCACGTTTTTCTATCAGGTTCTTTCATTTTGAGTGAGAAATCACGTTGAGTACATTTTTGTTAAGATTTGGGATGAGGCCCTTATTCTAAATAATTACCGAAATGTGTGTAATTAATGTTAATCTTAGAGTGCTACTGTAGGTGAATTTTCACTCAAATGCTAATTCGAATTTAGTATTTATTATTAAAATTTCACAGCTTTTGTTCTTAAAATTTTGATAGTTTAAGTATTTAATAAGACTTTTTAAATTAAAATAATAGTTCAGTTATTTTAACAACTTGCACCTATGAAGTAAAAAAAAAAGAATTCTTCATTCTGAATTTTCATCCAGAACATAACATCAAAATGTCAGAAAACTATAAGTAGCACTCCAGAGTTAATGATTATTGTGTAATTAATATTTTCTTTCAAAATATGTTACCAAACTTTTTTTGTACTTTCAAGCAAAGATGAAATGCGATCGCAAATCTCGAGGGTCGCGATTAAATCTATACTTTTCGAAGGAGCTAATTTTTTAAGTTTTTAGTACACTGATACTTGATTTTATTCTTCGATGAAGCCGTATCCCGGCAGGATGTCCGTCCTCCTAAGCGGATACCTCTGTACAGGCGTGGTCTGCGCCATCAAGATCCGTCCGTGACCTTTGCTGGGAGGCGCGGGTATCTGTTTAGGTAGTTCGCTGGACGTGACCATGGAATTTTCTGTGGTCGACGTTTCGTCTGCTCCGTAATCGTTCGCTTTACCGATATCCTCGTTTCTCAGAACAATACCGTCGACGCGACGATCAAATTTCTTGGGTGGTCGAGTCTTCTTGTCCCGCGTCTTCCAGTCGGTCTGCCTCTCGAAGGGTCGCGTGACTCTGAGGTATCCTACCGCACCCTCGCTCGGGGTCGCCGTGGACGGCGGCGGGGCGACGACGACGGTGTCCTTGCGGAAGGAGCCGTTGTTTCCCCGCACGTTCACGTAGACCTTGGGCCGGCCGCTCTTCAGGTAGTACAGCTTCTCGTCGAGACTCGGCAGCTTCGGGTGCAGCGATGCCCGCTTGTCGTCGTCGAAGGTGTCCAAACGGTAGTTCGGACTCAGGCCCATATCTCGCACACCGAGGATCGAGTGCGGGATCACCTCGGGATTCGGCGGATAGCCTTCGTTCGGCGTCCGTTGCTCCTCATCCTTCAGCATCGTTCGCATCAGACCATTCAGACCCTGCAGATTCGCGGCGTCCATCTCGTCCGCGCTCTGCAACTCGATCTCGAAGAGCCTGAGACGAGGAAAGAGGAAACTCAATTTCACTTAATTCCATGTAGATTATAGCTTCTTCTCGCTAATACAAGCGCCGAAGATTGATCGCGCGCGCGGATGGAACTTTGAGACGTACGAATAATCAACGGTAAATACACGGTATGAGAGAAAGAAATAGCATAACATCGAAGCTAATCGGATATTAGCGGTAGGCAGCGGGTAGAGCGAGCGGGAGAGATTGCCTTTTTTAATTTTCACGACATTACGAGGTTAATCCGATCACGATTACAGGTGTCATTGTTCAGAAATGCCTCTGTGGCCCAAACTCGCGGATATTCGCGATTATTAAACCGCAGCGATCGCGGCCGCGCGCGCACGGAGAACTGGAGAAGGGAATTGAGAGACAATCGGTTTGTCTAGCCTTAATCGCGCTTACTATTTTGCTTTGAAAATTACCGGTTGCACCCGGCGTATCGGTGCCTGAAGATACGAATTGTGGTCACGTAAATCTGCCATCGTTGAAATTACACGGGAGCAATTACCCGGCCGGGTTTCTCACGTTTCTCGTGCGCCGCAACGAAGACGGCTTTTCATTCGCGCTAATTGGGCCGCTTTCCGCCGGTGGGAAAGAACGTAGGATTTCAAGTAGGATTTTCCTCTTTTGTTCGAGCGATTTAGAATCGCGAGACCCAGGTAAATATCGTTTCGTAATCGCGCTGAATCGGAGAGAGAGTTTCCCGAGGAGGAGCCCGTTAAGTAGAGTGGAGCAACGCTGCCATCGTTGGTCAATATTTAGCGAAACGCATTAATAAAAGCCTCAAAGTTCAAGAAAATTACAATCAAATTATACGTTAAAGGGAAGTAACGAAAGGTTTGTAACGATGAAAACTTGGCGAACTTTGGCATGTTACTATAAGCACAGGAATTGAATACGAAATCATTTTTTGTGGACAATTTTTAATATTTACTAATTAAGAAAAACTATTTTCAAAGTTATAAATTATTAATATTAGGATCTTGAATAAGTTCTCGCTGTTTTTCGACAAATGGCGTTATCAGAACTGCGTGCGTGTAGTTTAAGATGGTAACGCATCTATAAGGAAGTACTATAAGCAAGCTTGAAATTCAGTGTATGTCATTGCGCCGAAGTGTAAACAACTTTTTTTTCATAGTGTTAAACATGTCGAGTTTCGTGCCAAAAAAAAGAGTATGCAGGAAATTTTACTGCGCTACTTTATTCAAAAAAAATCTGCAGCTGAAGCACACAGAATTCTTGTTGAGACTTACGGCGACCATGCTCGGAAACAACAAAAGCAGAGATTGGTTTAGACGCTTCAAAAATAATGATTTTGATGTTGAAGATAAAGAACGCTCTGGCGCACCGAAAAAGTTTGAAGACGAAGAATTGGAGGCATTACTTCGTGAAGACTCATGTCAGACGCTAGCTGAACTTGCAGAATCATTAGGAGTTGTTTTTTACGACTTTTTTTAAATAAAGCATTAATTTTCACGAAAAAACAGCGAGAACTTATTCAAGGTCCCAATATAAATCTACTGCACAGTCTGACCTATCGCGCAGTGGTTTTACAGGTTGAGTGTGATCTATTTAATTGATATAATTGACTATAACTAAAATGACATTATGTTTCCACTATAGAATAAACTAGAATAAAAGATCTAGTAAAATCAACAAAATGGTGGCAAAGTATGAAAAAAAAAACAATCAAAAGAAAATCAAAGAAGTAAAGTTTTATGTTATAAACTGTAAATAACTAATAGAAAAGCTGACAGTATTAATTATAATAAAGTATTAATTACGATTAATTATAATAATAAAGTATTAATTATAATTAGTTCTGTAGAACATTTATTGTTTTTTAATTAAGAAAAAAACGTCTCGATGACTTTGTTCGTTTTCAAATTATCTCTGTAAAATCCTCAGATTTACATCGCGATGAATCACACTGCAGCAGCTTTACATGTTAATCTTTTGTAACTTTACAAATAGTTCTTCATTGTTAATATATAGAATAAATAGCTCACAAAAGGATTTTATATTCAATTCATTAACGATTCAAAATTTACTGATTTTTCATCCATTCCAAATCTTTCTACCTCAAATAAAATCAAACATACAATCAATTCATAAAAGTGAGCCTCGATAAAGTCTTACTATCTCAAACTAAATTTCAATTAAAGACGGGCGAATAACAATTGACAGATAATCGATCACTTTGAACGAGTTCGCAATTCTAAGCGCGAAACGAAAGTGAATTGCCTGCGACGGCCGTGGAATATAATATCGGTACCGGTCGACGATACAGAGAAAAAAAATAGTCTGGAAAAACAGCGTCTAGTGAACGCCCAGCGAATCGATACCTGTAGTCCTCAGTATCGGGCCTTTCCACATTGGTGTTTCGCAGAACGTCGCCGTGCAAAGACTTGCCCTCGAGAGATTTGCGCGCAGACAGTTCCTGGTCCTGGTGGATGTGATTAGGCGACGACGGTGGCCTCGGCAGGACCATGGCCGACGTGGTCAGCTCGAACACGACGAACAGCACCGTGGCGCAAACGTTAATTTTCCGCGACATCCTGCAAAGGTTGTTTTCTCCTTGTGAGAAAAATTCTATCCTCTATGATTTTATCCTGCTTACTTGTACGATTATTTCGCGAAAAGCTTTCTTCGCGGTATTTTTCTAAAATGAAACGATTTTAATCACTGAAGTGACAAGTAAAAATGATGTTTTTTGTTCTGATCTCCAAAAAAATTTTAATTTGTCGAAAAAATATTAAAATCTTCATGAATGAAACACCTAGTAATATAAATTATTATTGTTGAACTTTACAAACATATTAATTCGCGTTTTTCTGATGGAATAATGCTTTCATTTTAAATAGTTCATGTTGTGCTTGATAAAGAAAATCAAAATATTATTAACATTTAAAAACAAAGATATTATCGATGGGAACTATTTTACATTTTGATCACAGCACTCGTGAAAGCTTTGTTCATTACGTTTTTCCAAGACTTTCTCCTAGAGTATTTTGTATTCCATTGTAGTATTTTACGATTAGAAATTGTATACGATTAACGCAAAAGAATATTTTCAATCTCCAACATCCGCTTTGATCGAATAAGATTTTTTTTATTTATTAATGTATGTTGATCACATCGATCGATTTTCACCTATTATTATTTATTATTTTACTATAGTTTTATACTTTCATTAACATACCGTTCTCTAATAGCTTCGCGGAAAGAACGGTTTTGCTAAAGTAGCTAAAAATTTAGTTGAATCGTGAAAATAATTATGTTGGACTCTCAAACTGAATTACTAGTTTGCAGCATTGCTCATTATACTTGAACGTCCGTCAATTATTTTGATGGTCCAATAAAATTATTTTTAGATCTGTATTCAGCTAAATATTTAGATACTTCAACAAAATCGTTCTTTCAGTATTCAAATGCTAATTTTAATAGTTTCCCGACAAAGTAAAATTTTGAAAAGTCAGAATCACAAATTCAGTGACTCAAAAATTACAAAAAAAAAAAAACATTGTGTTTACTTGCCACTTCGAAGGCCAAAATTGACCCAATTTATCCTTTGTTTCGCTATTCCAAGTCATATTAGTCACTTGGTTTTGCAACTAAAGCGTGACTTGGCCCCACCAAAGAGAAATTGAAGAAAACGTTGCGGCTGTCTCCCGCGATTGGTCAACTCGCTTACATAAGAGAGACACAATGTATGTGTCTCCCCAATTGAAATCCGGCCAAGCCGGAAATTAATAACGTATGATTAGATAGTCGTTGCGCGAGGTAGCGACAGGATATCCGCGTAATTAGGCCGATTGCGCGGGCGCGNTTTTTTTTTTTTTTTTGACAGTCGAGACTCGGACGATTTCACGGGGCGTTTTCTTACCGCCGAAAAACCGTGGCAGGAAGCACGACAAAGTAACGGGACGCGACGCCGACGTGCTCGACCATGCCGTGTAACGAGCACGTTAGCAATAAACGTGGTGAAAGTTTTACTCGCGCGAGCGGCCCCGGCGAACAAAATGATACAATTTCTCTTGTTTTCCTTACGTAAGGTACGTATACGCGCGTATTCAGGAATGCACTCGTTTTGCCCTGGAAGACAATTGCCTTTGGAATCGACGGGCACAATTTTCCCGGTATACGTCTACCTAGTCCCCGACGTCTTGCCGGGAATGACGCGAGACATAAATTCCTTAGAAGAGAGCGCGAAGAGAGAAGTGGCGAATCAAGCCGAATAGCGACTCGTTACACTTTTGCCGCTTGATAGTTCGCGCGTTCCCGATAGTTTTCCGATCTCCCCGATCCTCGCGTGTAAGAGACGAATCGGAGCGGACCGATGCCTGGCGATCCAACGCCTGGCCGCCTGGGTCGATCCAAAGCGGTGAGCATTGTCTCGAACGCTTTGTCTAACGTTCGCCGAGCTCTGGAAACGAATCCGGCGTTTGAAATCGGATGAAATCGTCTGACCGTTCCTACAAATTCTACGCCAGTTTAGACACGGAATGATAATTGCCCGCCGGGCACGACGATACGTTCCAATAAACATTCAGCTCTTCTCTCCGATGGTGCAATAATTGAACGGGATCGAGGGATTATTTCCTTGGAATAATACACTCACCTTGCACACAATCGAGGTGCAAGGTTGAACGGTGCGGCAAAAAGCTCATTTCGCAATTGCTTATGCAACCGCCAGGTTCCTCCTCCTCCTCCTCCTCCCCCCCTTTTTCCTCTGGTTATTTATAGCTCAATTATTATTAATTCTGTTGCGGTTCCCGGTCAATCCCGGCAGTGGATTTTACACCGGGAGATATTTCTTATAATTCCGCTTTCGGAAGGCCGCTTTCATGAAATTTCACGTTTCACGTGGCACGTCGAGATGAGCTACGAGCCATTGTTTTCACGCGCGCCATTATTTTATCTCAAGGATTAGTACCTATATAACTTCGCCAGCTTTACATTTTAGATATCAAATACATTATTCTTATGCTAGGAACGTATAAAATGCGGCACGAGGTTCTTTCTCGCGCAGGCGGATGTATCGGACATACAATTCTCGCAAAGTAAATAAAATTTGAAAATGTGTTTAAGATTATATTTTTATTTAATAACATATTTTTTAAATTTATTTATTCCATTTGCTATTAAAAATTAAATTATTTTTTACATTAAAAAAAAATATCAATTTTCTTGTGTAAGTATTTTAAATATTCAAAATGATCTAATCTCTGCATCGTAATGAAACTTTACATAAACCATCTTGAATATAATATTTAAAATACTTAAATAAAAAATTCAGATTTGTTTCATTATTTATTTCATTGTTAATTATATTTTTATTAGAGCACATGTCTACTTCTTATTGAAATAATTTTTTATCCAGACAGAAAATTGTCATCAAATTTTTTCTACTACTTTCTACTACTTTGCAGTATAGAACAATCTGTAATTTTTTCATAAATTTCTTAATGTTTTGAGGAACGTCCTACATATCTCTCCTTAAAAATTGAATTCCGTGATATTAAAATCCTCGCTTTACTAAACGAAATTCTTCTCTTTCCGTTTTACGTTTTGCGTCATTAGAAGAATAGTCAAGAAAGTGACACATCTCGGACGAAATAGGACAACTGCTGAAACGTCACGTATTTCCGCGCCATGTGAATCAAATTATAAATTATCGCGACTATTGTCAATATTGCACGGACAATTCGAGACTTTATTCAAGCACGAGAGACACGATTTTCTCGGGCCTATTATTCGTCAATAATCAATTCTAGCGCTCGTCAATTCGCGATCGTTGCAAAAACAACGTTCCTAAAGAGCAAATTGTTTCTTTTTTTTTTCTTCCGACCGTGAAAGTATCCGTGTCGGCCGAATAATTACAACCTTTTTTCCACTCCCGCGGCGAATCGTTAGAAAATTTTTTCGGTTTTTGTTCGCTACTTTCTCCGCTATCCTCTTAAATTTTTATTGTCTCCTATTAGAAATTTACATACAGCAAAATATATGTATTTATATATATCTCTTTACCGGTTTTCATTTTCATTAATTAAAAGTCGAAATAATTATCGAGCAGCCAAGTGGTAGCGGAGGTGGCGAGCCACCGCTGAGAAAAGTGCGATACAGAACGATATTATAACCGATTACGAAAGCAATTTAACTGAGGCGTTAATCTGGCCAAGAATCTGTTTCTCGATCCGCTAGAGAAAATCTCTCAAGGATTTCTGAAACCTAATACTTCTAGATCACGTTTTACAATCAGTGAAAGGTCTTAAAGGTAGAAGTAATATCTCGCAAGTAAGACAAATCCCCGATATAAATTCAAGAAGCAGCGATCTACGCATTACTGTAATAACGTTGAATAATTCGATCGCGATAGCGGCCTACTTCGAGAACGCACGCCACTATCCCAGAATGCGTAAAGGACAAGGAGTCTGAGTGAAGCATAAAAGATACGTAGGACGTTATCAAACCGGTTTTCGCGAAACAGATGTGTTTGCGCGATAGACGCATTTATACGCGAACGAAGAAGTGGACAGGATAGGATGGGATGTGCCGGACGAACAACAACAGGAGCCCGTGACGTAGTCGCGGCGTTACCGTTCGTCCGGCAGAAGTACAATATATAACGGGGAAGACCCTTCTTCTTTCCCGCGAGCACGCGCTCTCTCGCGAGATCTACGCCGCCGCCACTTTGCCGATTCACGTGGAGAGTCGCAGCACACGGGCACACCGTGGGTGTGGCTCGCGGCGTGCGGCGCGGTGAACAGGTTCTCTTAAAAAGTGCAAGTGCAATCGTTGCCCTGGTGAACGTGCTCGGCTGACGCTCGATGAAGCGGAGCGTGCGACTCTCCAACCACGTGGGGAGAGCCCGTCCGACCTGTCAAGCCGCGGCGCGCGGCGGTTCTCACCAGCGAGATCACGCTTACCGAATCGCTCGCACCCTGACATTTCGTGTCGACGTCATCGTCGCGGTGCATTTCGCATGCACGCGTGCGTTTTCTTTTTTTTTTTTTCTTCTTCTTTTTTTTCCCCACGCCAACTAGCAATTTTCCCCTCTCTCCGTGACGCAATTCGCGCGACTTGGCGGTCCTGCTTGCCGCTGAATTACGATATCGCTCTAAGTCAACCAGCTAGTTAACCCTTTCGGTATACTGAAAATAAAGAGTTTGGTAATAGCTGCCAATTATTGAGTGAAACAATGCCAATTAAATATTTGGTTATATGTACCAAATTCTAAAGCAATCTATACTACGTTATTTCTAAACAATAGAATGGCATAGAAAGATAGGTCATTAAACGAACGATTAAAAAGATGTAACAAATATATTATATTATTTCATAACACATGGAAATATTGAATATATTTATATTTCGTTCAAGTATTCATATTATATAAATTATTTTTATTATATTTGAATAGTGTGTTATGAAATTATAATATATTCATTATGCTCTTTTAATTGCTCATTCAATCTTTCAATCTATCTTTTTCTATACCAAACTATAATATTTATTAATATTTATTGGCTTATTTATTTCACTCACTTTATGATAGTTATTACTAAACTTTTTTTTTTCAGTACACGTCGTCAAGTTCTACAAGCATTTTCATATTCGAATCTACCGACAAATCTTTATTCCAGGGAACTGAGATGGTTTGTACATCTCGGTCGTCTAATTGCGTCCTGTGCGAACGTTTATCATTTCACTTCCTACATATCACGAAAACGAAGAAAGTCCAAGTAAATATGCTTAATTTTCGAGAAAGTTACAGACTCGATCGAGTCTTTCATTGCGGTCGGGGAATAATCGAAATCGCGGTTTCCCCTTAATGGTAATCGGCAAAGAACATCTTCAGAATTTCCGTCGGGAAGTTGGAAAGAACAGGAAATAGCAAGCGGTTTGACAGATTTTTTCCTCTCAACATTAATGATCACTCCAAGATATTTAAATTCAAGAAAGTATCGCCTCTGCTGTTGATAATGAGATATCAGACGGCTGTCGTCTCGAGCAATTTTTAAGATAGAATCGCGAGAATCGATAGAAGAAATAATTTGAAAGGTAGAATAGTGACAAGCGAAAAGATTCCAACTTTAACGGGGAAAAATAAATCTTCTTTTATGCACCGTGGAAATTCTGTTGATTCGAATCGAAGAGCTACTTGCAAATTTTATATCGATTGTAAAATATCGCGCGAGTTACATGATGGATCTGTGTGCCATTCTATATTGCGGATCGTGGGCGAGGCCGTTGAAACAGAACAACAGACAGATTTGTTATTCATCGTCCATTGTAGCGTTTCCACTTCTAATTAATGAATGTCTGGCTGAAACGCGAAAGATCATCTATCAATCGCGTTCACGCTAATTTTGACGTCACGCAAACTAAGCGACTAAAGTCAGTACGCAAAAGTTTATACGCAGAGCGACGCGACAGCGTGATTTTTCGTATTGATAAAAGGCATAGGCCGGTCGTATGTCAAGCGGACATTACTCGATCTACGAGTCGCGTCGCGTCTCGCGTCCGCCACCGTATGTAGATCTCGCGACCGTATGAAGACCGAAACGGCGGCGAAGTAGGACGAGGGGGAATTTATTGTCGCAGCCTCCGCGCGTACGATACGAGACCGGAACGAATAATTCGAATGCAAACAGGGATTCATAAATAGTCGCCGATACAGTTATGTCCGCACGGAAAATATTCTAAGAAGAAGTACTCGAGAAGTAGAGCCTACGAAGAAAGAGACGAATGACTAAGAAGGAATATTGGAGCTTGTATGCTTAGAAAGTATAAAAACGAACTAGTATGTTTATATACAAGGTGCTTCATAACATATGGGCAGACTTCAGAAATAAATTTAAAACATAAAATTTAATATACAGTATAAGTCAATTCGATTTAATTACCAAGACGTCGATAATTAATATTGTCAAAAACGAAAAATACTCATAGTCATTTATAACTTTTATTAGTAAACACTTTTGTTATTTTTTAATATTATTAAGTAATTTTATTATTCTCCTTATTATATTATTTGTTCAAAAAATTCATCTCTCTCTCTCTCTCTCTCTCTCTCTCTCTTTCTTTTGCTTGTAGACATGACACTGCTCTTTATTTCATTCAACGTTATTAATTAATTTGCCCAAGTTCAATGAAATTTTAAATAAGTATAATATAATTAAGAGGGTAATAAAATATTTATAAAATAACATTATAAAGCAAAAACATTTTCACTAATAAAAATTATAAATCCCTGATACTTTTCGTCTCTATTATAATATTAATAAAATTATCTACATCTCGACAACTGATCCGTATCAATCTGCAATGTATATGAATTTTTTTGTGTTACAAATTAATTTTTGAAGTTATGCAAACATGTTATGAAACATCCTGTACACATCGCATAAAATTATCATGATATTACAATTATATGCGTAATGCTGTGTATCCCATTATAAATACTTATTATAAAAGTAATTATTCGCTAGAGTTTTTCATTGAGGATAATAATTCGCGTATTGGATATTACGCCGGCAAGATTTTGATTAATCTCTATATTGTTCTGCTCGCGATGAAACATTTATGACGTCGCAATATCGCGGTATATTACGTCTACGATAAAACAAAGGAGTACGTTCGTAAATAGCGGAATTGAGTTGTAAGTGAACGAAATCGGTGACGCGTGCCGGCCGATTTCACTATTAATTAGTATTCGTAATCGTGCGCGAACGGCAATGGGATCAATGTACGATCGACAGTTTCTTTCTTGCTTTCGCGACATCACTGATTCGCTTTCCTTCAGATTGGGAAGGGATAAATGTCGTTTTATTTTTTGGCTCTCGAGAAATATTTTTTTTTATGAACGTGCGACGCAGGGATTCCTAAAAAGCGGCGCGCGATTCGAGATGGATTCGGGATTGTTGGAGAACTGCTCGGCAAAACGATCTTCGATCATAACGCTGCGTTGAATCACGCACAACGGCACAACGGACAACGAGACGATGGTCAACGCGAGAGGTATCGGAACTTAGAAAGTCGAGGAAACGTCGGTTGCCGGTTGCATGCGAACTGGTCGACTCCCACGCCATACTTACGGGCACTTGCTGTTCTTACGTAAATACTCGCGAGGCGCGTTATCGTTCGCCGATCGTCGATCGGTTCGAGCGAGGAAGGCGGAGGTGCAATTAAATTCACACCGGTGCAAAAACGAAAGTGAGAGCGCGTGGTCAAGGGCCAGGAGGGGAACCGCACCCGGGATTGTTTAAATGTATCTTTAAATAATTTCTAGATTTACGAGCGTGCAAACTCTCCCCTGTTAGATCGATTACTTCCCTATAAGCGCTACAATATTATTTAATATTAAATAATATTTTTGAAATATCACTTAATATTAAAGAAAAGTGGTCAGATATGCTCCTGATAATATTATATGAATATTAAATGAGAAGTAAATAATATTATTTACTTCAATATTTTTAATTATCGGGAATATTGTAACTTTTAAATATAATAATTATAAAGTTTATGAATATTTTATGCATAATAATTTACATTAAT
>QKQZ01006829.1:0-16346 GCA_003595255.1 Solenopsis fugax | reverse complement strand
AAATTTATTACCATGTTCATATGATAAGAACTTTTATGGTAATATATCGATAATTTATGTTGAAAAAGATTGAATATGTTTGATAGCTGACCCAACGGCTATTGTAACATCTTTTTATTAAATTGATATTTTGTTGAAAACATTAATTATGCATATGTAATGTACAAATATGTTTTCTATAGAAATAATTTCTTAATAAAAATGTCATTACGTATTTATATGACAATCTCAATGTCAAGATGTACTCTTGTGGTATCTTCACCCCTTGTTTTGTTACCATGCTTGAGCGCGCAAAATGTCAGCTCTGGGATTCGTAAACTTTAATCGCGAATAATTTGAAAACCATCATACTCTCGACATTTCTGTATTAGGATTGTTTTCTTAGAATGTTCCAAAGAATCCGCTCTTAAGAGGGGACCCAAGCTTTTTGGAACACTCTGTATATTATTCGTGCTGAGGAGGACTCCGTAGAGTTGAATCGTTGTCCCGTAGATACTTTGTAATTGTAATCTCGTTTTTATTTGGCTTTATATATTTTATTTGCTTCATTGAAATTCATACGAGTTATGTTTTATGTTTACATTGATTTTGTTAAACTATAGGTACAATTCAAATATCTACATAGGTGTAGTATAAATTTTTAGAAAAAGTGTCATTTAAGTTTGTATTGGGTACATGTGTATTCAATATGGCCTAATTATATTCTTCTTTTTCACAAAAAGTGTTTGAAGCATGTATAATAAAATGATTCAATGTTACATTTATAAGTTTATAAGTTTATTAACATGTTGACATGTTCATCGACATATTAATATATGTATAAGACGACACGAACTATTTTCGTCAACAATCTATTAAGTAAATTGGCTTAACTTTGCCCTTTAAAACAATGGTTTACGAATTGGAATTTAGTAGTAGATGGATTAAAAATTGTGACCTAAAGTAATAAATGTACAAAAAAAAACATAATCGAGTCTAAGTATTCATTATTAATTTAAGCCGTATTAGTTTTACCTTACAAAGAGTTCTCTTTCTTTAGTTATAAGCAGAACATTATGATGAAAGTATAAATTAAATACAGCATTGTAAAGTATAAATATAGAGCAATGAACTGCGAAGATTAATAATCATCAATTGATAGTATAGTTTATACATTGACTGTGAGAGAATAAATTCCTAAATTTTAATAAATATTTGTAACGATGCGCCCTTGCATTGTTTTCCCTGGGGACAGCAACCGCCCCGCTGTCCGGCCGATCATCCGCCGGACAACATAACAGGCGCATAAGCGCCGATAATCTTTGCCACGCGCTCCGCCTAAATATTCGAAACCGTCGCTATCGAGTGGCGAACTCCGCGCGCACGCGCAATAGCCCGAACTCTCCTGGCGCTGGCACGAACCGAGTGCGTGATTGCGAGCGAGCGCGCGAGCGAACCTATTTCGGAGCGGCGGGGATAGTGGACCACCGGCCGAATTTCATCCGAACATCTCCGACACTCCGAGATTTCGGTATAAAAGGAGGCGATCCCCAGCAGAGATCGCTCTTCCTGGTTCAGAGTCAGACCTAAGGGAGATTAGAGGTAGAGTGCTCTCTGGTCTCAACCGAGCGCTTTCGGTATCTTCTCGCCTTTGCTATCCCAGGCCAACAAAGAGGTAGAGTGCTCTTTCGCCTCCACCGAGCAATCTCGGTGGAGCCGCTGTCATTCCGTCTTTCCGGAAAAACCCGTGATCACCGGTGCATCGGGCGAGAGAATTCCCATCGCGTTTAAAGGTCCGCCGGCTCATTGTCTCGCGCCGCGAATTCACCGAATCTCGACAGCGCGCCGTCTGCGTGCCTCTCCAACCCGCGCGCACCTCAACCGCGCCGCGGAACTGGCGCCGAAGCGTAAACACGCACCGCGATAGACGGAAAACCCGTGCATAAAAACGTCGACACGTTGCTGGTGATTCGCTCGAAAACAGCTGTACATTATAAAGCCGTTTTTTCGTAAATATCGCGTTCTATGAAATATACAATTATAAGATTTCCGTATCATGTTTCATATCATGTATGTAATTCCATGTTAATCTAATTCGAATAAAGCAATTCATCACAGATCTCCGTCTAGTTTATCCGCAACCCCCTTTGAGACCTGGTGATTCCGGCGAGCTGGTCCGTGCTCGAAAATAGGGGTCGTTATGTATTTATTCGAATAGTACTAATAAAATATTTATTTATGTTACATAAATTTTTACTCTATAAGAAAAATGATACTTAAATTAAATAAGTATTTCTTGTACTAAATAAATATATATTTATATTTAGTAATTATTTTGGTAATTATTTAGAGATAGGGAGCCAGCCCTGATGACCTTGATCTTGATACATGTTATCAAGTTTTAGTCATCGCTTGCCCTTCGTTAAAAAGTTATAGTCATAAAAAATTTGTGAAAATTATAATGGATTTTCGACTTTGCACGCGAAATGACGCTCATCTTACAAGTTGTTAGTACTGTTTCACATGGGTTTGCGACTTTCCACGCGAAGCGAGGTTCACCCCCCCCCTGCCACGCGTACGAAACGAGGCAGGGGGGATGGGGTGAACCTCGCTTCGCGTGGAAAGTTGCAAATACATTTGGAACAGTACATTTGTAGACCTCGTTTCGCTCACGAGGCAGAGGAATGGGGTGGATCTCGCTTCGCGGGAAAAGTCGCAAACCCATGTGGAATACATGCGGAACCCCTCCCCCGTCCAAGCATTCATTTTTCACACAAAATCCTCTATATCATGTAAATTATTCAGATAATTTTTACAACTTTTTATGATTATAACTTTTTAACGAATAATGAGCGACAGCTAAAACTTGTTGGAGGTTACTCAGAACCATGCCCTTTTTTTACATGAGGAAATCCATCATAGATACCCCCCTCTCGGGGAAGAGGGGGAGGTTGTTCTTGATAACATATGTCAAAGTCAAAATCATCGGGACTGGCTCCCTATATCTAAATAATTACCAATATTTTATTAATACTATTTGAATAAATATTTATTACAATTTAGTAATTTTTCCGTGAGTGTAGAAAGCAGTTTTAGAAAGCAGACTTTCTCACGAAATATTAGATCATGCGAAACACAACCAAGAAAATTCTATTTTTGAAGTCACTGTCAATAACAGAATACACAACCTGATCAGTAAACTTTTGCAAACAAGTCACGTTTTATGTAATATTGACAGCATGTTCGATATATTAGCATTATTTTTTCAATTTATCATGAACTACTTAGAAACAACGAATAGACCATATTATAAGGTACTAGGCCATATACGATTATACTTACTTTATAAATAAAAATTATGATTCTCTAATTAAGAAATGTTTGAAAACATTTCCCATAAAAATTAGAAACTAATATATTTCAAATATAAAATAAATAAAAGTTAAAAAATATCTTACTTGTAAACAGAGTCGTATAACGTTTCGCAATGTTTCCATATCTTTCTACGATGGCGATTTCGTTGTTATCTTTTAAATCATTATGAATACGTTGAAGTTGATCCATTAAATTCTTTACCTGTTTGTTTAATAATTTTTTCATTAATATTTATTTGTTATTAAAAATATGAAGAAAATTGTAATAACATATAGAAGAAGAACGAGCATTTATGGATGACCTAATTTTATAATAATGGATTATTCTTCTAACGGAATTATACAAGTACGTTTTGACTATATTTCAAGTTTTCATCAGCTCGACAGTAACAAATAACATTTTTTAAACCATATATTATTGTAAATGACAATCGATACATATCTTATTAATTAAGATATCAATGTTCGTAGTTATCGATGCAAGACGATACTTAACTTTTAACAAAATTATTTTTGTCGCAAGTGGTTTGTTCGTCTAAGGTAAAAGTATTAGGTGTACAACTTAATTTTCGGCCCTTATATTTAATCAACTACAGCACCTATTCAAATTTAAATTTGTTCCTGCCGTATAGTCGTTTTAAAGCGTCATTCTTCAACTTTAAAACGAGGTATAATAGTTGACGGTGTTGCTGATATAACTTTAAGAAAACAGTAGCAAAAGCAATGTCGTTTGAAAAGCAGCATTAGTATACATTTAATAAATATCATTTATAAACAAATTTTTGGAATGCCTATGGGCTCCCTATTATCCCCCATACTCGCGGACATAGTAATGCAGGACCTAGAAAAGAAAGCTATTAACAGTTTAGAGTTTGAATTACAATTTTACTATCGGTATGTTGACGACATTATTTTATCACTTCCCAAAGAACAATTAATAACACAGGCTCCGTGGTTATTTTGTTTGAAGAAAATTGATCATTTTCTATGTACTTTTGCGCGCTCAACACAAATCCGGCAAGCAAATAGCTCCATCACGTCAGGTTTTTGAGAAAAGTATGGTTAAAGGTATCAAAAATGGTGTTTTTTGACATATTCGTGATTTTTTTGCTAGCAAAGTAAATTTCTTTTTCTACTTCCACTTACGCCATCTTAAAGTGTCAACTTTTACCTTTAGAATAGATTTTTTTTAACGCCATACGTTTTTTTTACCGACTTAATCTCTGTGCAGTGTGTAGTCACGCCATGACCAATATTTTACTGGCCAACGTGGTTTCCGTTGTTTGAATAAAAGTTACCATTTTCCATGTATTTTTGCGCGCTGAATACGAATCTGGTAAGCAAATTGCTCTATCACGTCAAATTTTTGAGAAAAATGAGGTTAAATGTGTTGGTCGTGACGTACGTGACTACACAGAGATTAATTCGGTAAAAGAAAAACATATGGCGTTAGAAAAAATCTATTTTAAAGGTAAAAGTTGACACTTTACGATGGCGTAAGCAGAAGTAGAAAAAAATTTACTTTGCTAGCAAAAAAATCACGAATATGTCAAAAAACGTCGTTTTTACACCTTTAATCACATTTTTCTCAAAAACCTGACGTGATGGAGCAATTTGCTTTCCGGATTCGTGCAAAAATACATAGGAAATGATAAATTTTATTCAAACAACAGAAAAGAAGTCTAAAAACGGAGCCCTGTGTAATTTATTAGATAACTTTAACGACATCCACGAGAGACTCCAATTCACAATAGAAGTAGAAAAGAACCGCTATTAGTTTTCTAGATGTATCTTTGATAGTTTCTGAGGGCGGAATCATTATTGATTGATTCCACAAGGAAACTTTTTCGGGAAAATACTTATCTTATTTTTCTAATCATTTACTTTGTCATAAGATTGATACGATATATGGCATGGTGGACAGAGCGTTTCTTTTATCACCAATTTTCTATCAAAAAACTTGGAGCTTGTTGTTAATACATTATTGAATAATGGATATCCTATTGACCTAATCTTTGATAAGATAAGAAAAAGATTAAAATGGCATCCGAGCCGAAAAAATCGAGGTAAAATTAAATTTCTACTCTACGGATTACTTTTTATTTTTTATTTCTTATCCAATAATTATTTTCTAGTTTTTTTCTTTTTTATGTAGACATAAATAATTTTCCATTTGCTCCAATTTTTATTGATTTAGCTACATTAATTTTATTTTATTGATTAATTTATTATTTATTAATTTAATTTATTTATTTTTGTTTTAATCTTGACCTTATTTTGTTGGTTACGGGCCATTTACACCCTGATATCACCAAGTTTTAATTAATTTATTTATTTTTATTTTTATCAATTGACTTCTCCCGGCATTACTCCCTCGTTATCTTTCTCACAGTTTCTGTAAACGTGGACATCAAGCATGAGGGCGACTGTACTGTTTGACAACGAACCATTACAATTTATACTCTGACGATATTTACACACTGAAGATGACTCGATGTTCGAGTCGAAACGTCTGATGAATTTATTATTTATTATTACGTCGAATGTAACAAAGAAACATTACATCCAGCGGCTGAAATATATGATATTGGCTCTATTTTGTCAATCGTTTTGATTTTGAATAAGAAGCCGGATAATTTTATTGTTATAAAAATCAAAAAACCTTATGACAGCAAGACGGAATACTAGCAAAGACTCAGATTTTGACAAAAGGGAGAAGAAAATTATAGCAATACCATATATACATACGAGTAATGTCTCTGAAATGGTCACTTCAGCCATCGATAAAAAGGTTTTTATGATAGGGTATAGAGTTCTAAATAAATTAACTGGATTCATAAAAAGACATAAAGATAAATCGAGTGCGGATTCGAGTAACAAAGTAGTTTATAAGATTAGTTGTAAGGATTGTGATGCGTCATATGTCGGACAAACTAAGAGGCAATTAAAAACTAGACCCAATGAACACATTAGGAATATTAATAGTGATGCATCAAAACATACAGTAATCTCTGGCATATATTAGAATTTAACCATATTTTTGACTGGCAAAATAAGAAAATATTAGATCACGAAAATAATTATTATAAGAGATTAATCTCAGAGATAATCCATATAAAACTACAAAGAATGGTATCAATTATATGGAGGACACAGCATTGCTAAACAATGCCTACATAAGTCTGCTTTCTAAGTTATAACGGTGACTTTTGTGTTCATATTATGGTTTGTCTGTATATGCCTGATACTAATCGGGCTCTAGTCAGTCTAACGTCGAGCAGAGCGTAAAGAGTCGTTTCGATTTATTTACATGACCATCACTATCGTTTAACATATCTAAGATGTGAGTTCTCACTGTGACTTGAAGCCTACCGCAGTTTAATTACACTATTATTTTGTACATCTAACTTACTCGAAAAAAATTTTTAGAAAAAGGATTTTTATTGACGTGACAACGATGAGCGATGTTTTGGACAATGAATAATGTTCCACCATCCACGGCATGAAAATGAAGCGGGATCGTGTCATTAAAAACAACAAGGATGTGCTGGATTTTGCCATCAACTTTCCATCTGTAATTATGGCTTATTTATTATGTCAACCGTTCGAAGCGATAGTTGTTAAGAATTCTTGCGCCGAATAATTTTATTTCAATATTTATCTTTTTTGTATTCCGATATTCTTGTCAATATTTATATATGCGTCGGTTGAGAAAGATCAAGTTAGATCGAAAGATGTTCCGAAATTAATATTTGTTAACAGACTTATAATTAAATTCACGATCTTTTAAAATTGTAATACAGTGGAGCCTCCCATATCCGAAATAATAGGGAGACAAAATTGTTCGGATAAGGGAATTTTCGGATAATAGAATACACACATTTTTATATTAAATTTCATTGTAGATCTTGTAGAAATTGTAGATTTACCTACACATATGGATTTGTGACAATTCTGCTACACTTTCACCACGTTCGAGAGCTTTAATTATTTCATATTTTGTTTCAATATTTAAAACTACACGTTTTTGTTTAGTTCCCATTGTAATATGTTCCCGTTGTTTAGTGTAAGCTGTTAGCTCGTACTAAATTGTTTTGTTTAGGATATAATCAGTCAAAGAAAAGTCACGTAGAAGAGTATGTATACTTAAACAGTGTGTAAACATTACCACAAAACACTGTTCGGATAATGGAACATTCGGATAGTAGAACGTTCGGATGTTAGAGTATTCGGATAATGGAACTTCGGATATGGGAGGCTCTACTGTATTGCTCGTTATTTTGACCTACTATTTCTACATCAACTTGTTTCAGACATAAACGGGCTTGTTTTGTTTGTTATTTAATATACTCTTTCCTTTTTGCATTTCAACTAAAGAAAAATGCTAACGAGATTAAAATAATTTGCTCGGTTTTAAATGAAAATGCTGTATCTTATAGCACATGTAACAAGAAATTTTAAAAATTTCGGGATGGCAATTTTAATCTCCAGGATGAAGAACGCGCTGGACCACCGAAGAAAGTGAAGATAAAGAAAAGAAACAATCTTTGGAAAAAATCCTTGTCAGACTCAATCAAAGCTTGCAAATACACTTACAGTGAGCCAACAAGCGATTTCGAAATGTACATAAGCTTCCCAGATAGGCAAGTGTGATTTATCACAAGGCTAGGCAAAAAATGCACATTTCGATTTTCAGCTAGCGTTATTCTCCTTACCTCACAACCTAAACGCAATCCAAATGTCAAGCGGCATTTGGGTTGCATGGAAAATAGTGAGGTAAGGGAAAAGCTTTAAATTGACCGAAATGTGCATTTTTGCCGAGCCCTAATTTAGCGCATTAGGTGAACTACCCAGATAATCAAATGATAAGAATAACATGTTGGCATTTTGCTTCATTAACTGATGCTGTATCTTTTCCCTCCTGTTGCTAACTCAGTTCCACATTAGACTCCGATGTCAGAAAATTGACGACAAGTTGACAACACACATGTAGTTTGTCCGGTGTGCTAAAGTTCGCTTAGTTATCTGGATAATGAACTGTATGAGTTTGTTCTGACAAAAGTTTATAATTCTTATAATTGAAATTTGTATTTGTATAATTAGCCCTATAATCGTATTTTGATGATCCTTTTAATTAATAATGTAGTTATTTCAGTCTCGTTGAATCTAGAATATTCTCTTTACATAATTTCAAGTCAAACCGATCTCGAATGTTCTCTGTACATATGTTCGACATATGTCTATCGATACCAGATCTCGGCTCACCCGTTCTCGATCTTTTCTTTGTCTCCTTTTCTGTAGACTTCACACATTATTTACGACTCATAAATCTTAACATGTATCCACATATTCAAAAACTTAAACATTGTGCCCCTTCTCTGTACCTACTTCTCCAAAATCGCTCTCTGCTGCCTGAACGGACAATCGTCTTTAAACTGTTGAAACGAATAAACCGAGATTCACGACACAAGTTTTATCTCTCATCACTTTTTCCAATCCTCGAGTCATTTCGATGTCGCCAACGATCCTCCCGCGCCACGTTTGCGGTATATTATTAAAACAGATTTGTTGTGAAGTTGCCGTCAATTTGCCGAATCGGAATCTTGTGCAAACTGATAATGAGTAGCAATATGAGGATAAACAGACATAATCAATTTATGAAACTAGACAAAACAGGCGCGCGCTACGCGCATGCTACAGAGCTTTTGGTATTACATAATTTCATACAAATTACAAATTTAATATTACACTATTAACCTCTGAATACACATAGTGCATTACTTCATAAAGTGAGAAAGGCCGCCAAATATTCGGTGAAGACCATAGAACAGCAACAACATCGAGTTAATTGAACGATTTTGAATTAGAGACGTACCAGCACTATCAAGCGAGTTGAGCGACCAATCACGATGCGTACCAGTAAGATATAGCAGCGATACCATCGAGCAAGTTCGACGGCCAACCAGAGGCGCAGCAATGACAACATCGCGCGAGTGCAAGCGTGGCAGCAGTTTGAGGATTGAGGACAGAGGGAGCACAATGAGCGACCATAGACAGTAAATGAGCAAGTTCCCATCCCATTCTAATCTTAATTCTTGGTGATAGATTTATTCGGATTCATATACATTTGTATTAGATCGTATTGACACAATGGAATCACTTATTAAAAGTCGAGGTCAGTATAAGGGTAGACTTACTTTTGTCTAAACACAAGCACTGTTACATACTCCGATTGTTATTATTTCTTTTTTTTTTTATTGAAAGTAGTCTTTCAATTTCGGGAGGTATGTTCAGAGGTTTAAGTTAGCGTTCATTATGTGATTAATTGTTATACAGATTGAGACTTGTGCTTTTGTTTACGAAGCATCGGGCTCGCGAAGGGCTCGAAAAGCTGAGTGGGAATTAGCGACCGGTATCGTCAAGCCTGAAAAGGTAAGATAAGCGGTTAACACCTTCAAATCCTTTAAGTCGGCAAAACCGGATCAGATTTTCCTGGCTCTTCTCCAGGAGGGACTGGAGCTGATTATGAGGCCTCTGACAAGGACGTTGAGGGCATGTTTGGCATTGGGCTATATGCCGAGTGCATAGAAACTAGCGAGAGTGGTGTTCATCCCGAAAACGAGAAAAATAAACTACTTCTTCGCTAAGAATTTCAGACCGATTAGACTGACTTTGTTTCTCCTAAAGACTTTGGAGAAACTGGTTGACGCATATATGAGGGATGTTGTTCTTCAGCGACACTCCTTGCATTACGCGCAGCATGCATACCGCATGGGCTATTCCATGGAGACTGCCCTTCATTCGACAGTCTCGTTTATTGAGGAGCAGTTGGAGAAGAGTGGCTATACGGTAGGCACCTTCTTGGATATAGAGGGTGTGTTTAATAACACCCCACATAGGTGTGTGAGGAAGCGTTGCGTAGGGGAGTACCAGAGAAACTCGTTGAGTGGATCCGGAGCATCCTCGGACGACGGGTCATAACCTCGCTGGAAACTGCGAAGGTTAGCGGAATGGGTGGAGAGAGGTTGCCCTCAAGGGGAGGTGCTCTCTCCACTCTTACGGTGCCTAATGGTGGATGGACTGCTTGAGGCGTTGAGTGAGAGAGGCTTTGTCGTGCAGAGCTATGTCGATGACGTGGCTCTGCTGGTACGGGGATTCTTTCTTCAGCCGCTTCTGGAGCTCATACAGAGTACACTGGGAACGATAGAGCGATGGTGCAGGGGGACTGGTTTGACAGTAAATCTACTGAAAACAGGGTTGTCATTGTCTTCACACGCAAATACAAGATAGGCACTATGGAGAGGCCCATTTTTGAGGGGGCGAGACTAGTTCCAGCCGAGTCAGTGAAATATCTAGGTGATCCTGGACAGGAAGCTGTCTTGAAGGGAACATCTCGATAGGTGTAAGAGCTTATGCTCCTACTTCTGGACGTGTAGAAGAATCTTTGCCCAGACGTGGGGATTGAAGCCCAGGATGGTCTATTGGATCTACACAGCGATACAACACAGCGATCTACACAGTCGACCAAGACTTACTTACGCGGCAGTTGTGTTGTGGCTTAGGACGCAAAAGAAAACGATCATGGCGGCGCTGGGGCATATCAGGGCTTTAATCTTAAGAGGGGTCGTGGGTGCAATGCGGACCATGGTGGCAACCATGGGCATTCTGTTCAGGATTGAACCGCTTCATCAGGTGGTGTTGAGGGCGGTAGCGGCCGCTGCACATCGATTAACCTGTGAATTGAAGTGGAAAGAAGGAGCCGGGCACACTAGGCTCCCCAGTGGCATTCTGACTGACTCCATCTTCAGGATGAGACAGAACTAGATGCCAGCAATTCGAGCTTTGGACAGGCGCTTCCAAGTGCATATCACGAGGCTCGAAGATTGGGAAGGACCCGAAGCACTGGATCGGGCTCGGGATGGGGACGTCTGGTTTACAAATGCCTCCAAATCGGGCACAAGCTCCGGTGCCGGCATTGTCTGTTGTCGAGAGGAAATGGAGGAAAGCCTGCCCCTTGACGGGTATGCCACAGTACTTCAAACAGAGATCGTGGCGATTCTAAGATGTGCCCAGCTGGCTCTAGAGAGGAGGGGTACAGGAAGACTCATCAGGATATGCTCGGACAGTCAGGCTGCCATAAGAGCGCTTGAGGCTCCGATCTTTACCTCGCAGTTAATCTGGGAGTACAGGTGCGCACTGGAGAGACTGGCGAGGGATAAGGAGGTCATTCTGATCTGAGTCCCCGGTCATTCGGGGATCGAGGGCAATGAGGATGCCGACCGGCTCGCCAGGACTGCATCGAGGATGGAGGTGTTTGGGCCAGGATCGGCGCTGGGAATCACTTTCTGCATAGGCAGAGGAAAGATCCGGACTTGGTTGTGTAACGAGCATCTCGAGTCCTGGAAAAATGAAATAAGGACCAAATATCGACAGGCTGGGGCTTTGTTGGGGGAAACGCCCAGCGAGGACCTGGCCAGGGACATTAGGTCTTTGAATAGGAGGGATGCCAGACTGGTAGTGCAAATACTGATGGGTTATGGAGCCCTTAACTATTATATGCACAAGTTGGGTCGATCTGATACGACCGATTGTAGGGCATGTAAGGAGAAGGAGGAGACAAGTTTCCATATACTTTGCGACTGCCCGGCCTATGCTGGGTTGAGGCTGAAGTTGCTGAGTTCGGCTTTTCTCGAGCCAGGACAGATAAGCGAGCTACCGGTGAGGGATCTGAGTCTCTTCTGGAAAAAGTCAGGGCTCCCATAGGTGGCGAACGGCTACAGGAAGGCACAATGGACTGCAGTCTGCGTGCCACAGGCGGAAATGAGGACCGTCCCCACGAGTTATTATTATTATTATATGGACTTGTACTCATGTTGAATTCGTTCATTCGTATCTTGCACTGCTGCTATGCGCGCGCAACGCATTGTCGCATTAAGGGTAGAAGTGGGGAAAAAGAAAGTTCAGATGGCGAAAGTCTTCTCAAGCACAAGCAATGTCATGCGTAGATCCATCAATAAAAAGGTGAAATAATCCAGCGTATACAGTCTACTCAATTCAATCAACCCACAACAATATGTTTTAAAACGAGAGGATTTTATTTCATGAAAGAATTCTTCGAAGTCGAGTTTTAAAATTGGAGTTTGCATAATTGGGCTCCAAGATAAAAATTAATATGTTTTGGCAATGCAATTATATGGGTTCTTATGCGAGTAAATAAGACCTGTTCAATAGGGCTATAACGTTAACATAATTCCTCTAATTATTCTGCATATAGAAGTATTAAGGTAGAATTATTAATAGTCCCAAAAATTATGCTTTCATCAAATGCAGGATGTTCATATTTTTGCAAATGTTGCAATCATGTTGCCGTCAACATGCTGTTAAATGCGGACAGCAAACCGATGAAAACAGCTGCCATCGCATTGCTATTACCATATACGTACAACGAAGTGATGCCATCAAGATGCTGTCAATTTATCATCATCAATGGTGTTGGAGGAGTATACTACGGATCTTCTAGACAGCTCGGCGGACCAATGCATCGATTATACAAGAATGAACTTACAATAAAGTATTAAGTTACAGCTCCTCAGATTAAAATCAAAACAATAATAGTAAAGGCTATAAGAGCAAGCCGGATCGTCGTGCTAATATAAATAGTGTTTCAACATGAAATCGTTTAATATTCTAAACAAAACAGCACAAATATCCAAACGTTTCGACCTTGAATGCGGCTATCTTCAGTGAAATACACATATAGTAATATAAATCATTGTCGCTCGCATGAAACGCAGATTATACCGGTTTATTGTAAGACGATGTGATATACTTGCATGCGTCGTTTTACATTTTCATGCAGAATTCGCCAAGAAACCCGTTCATTTGCGTCATACGTCGAAGTCTTAACAAAGCCTAGTAGGCGGCCAAAGCATCTCCGTCTCTGTCAATCATCCGCGAGTCTTATTTATAATTTCTATAGTGACTGCTGAGAGTAGTCAGATCTATTAGAGAGATAAAGGAGTCGAGTAGTATAATTGTCAAAATGTAAAAACTCAATTAAATGAATAAAAATATAAAAAATGTAGAAACCAATTGAAAGAGAATAGGGCTCATATGAACAAAAATTCAAGCTGAGAAAAAACGAGCTTAAGAGCCGTGTTAGGTGTTGAGCGCAAAAACAAAAACCATCGATAGAAATAACGCAAACGTTTCGACCTTTAATGTAGTCTTATTTATAATCTTCTTCAGTGTATACAAAACTTTACCAGCAATGAATCTACAACATCCGCTTACATAGTCGTCAAAAAATTCACATGCGGTCAACATGATACGGTAACGCCTTAGCCTAAATGATCTCATGGAACGTGCCCGGAGACATCGTTTTCGGAACAAGCATCTGTGCGTTCCGAAAACTTTATCTTAGACAATTGTAAAGAGGATGTATCATCTTAGAGCGCTCAGAGACAAAAGTGTATAATTAAAAATATAAAAAAGATAAAAAAATGTATTATTAAGTTCATAAATTGTCCAAATGTAAATCAAGTAATAATAAATTAATCTAAAAGTAATGTGATATTTGTATTAATAAACAAAGTGACATCGATCGATTTTCTGATAGTTACATCCCTACCCTCAATCTCCTCTCTCTCTCCTAATTATTCGAGCACAACATTTATGTCTCCCTTTCCCTCCTCCACATGTCCTCTCCACTGTGTCCGTTCATTTGAGTGTATCGATACACACATTACTGGTTTAACCTCCAAATAATACACACGCTTCCTCGGAGATGATTTCTGTCAGTCATAGGTACGATTCTTACAATTTTAAATCTATAATATTTATTTAATTAATTTGTAATTCTTGACGATTGTAATTCTTACGGATTTATATCACATTACTTTTAGATTAATTTATTATTACTTGGTTTACATTTGGGCAATTTATGAACTTTATAATTCATTTTTTATATTTTTATTCATTTAATTGTGTTTTACATTTTGACAATTATACTGCTCGACTCCTTTATCTCTCTAATAGATCTGACTACTCTCAGCAGTCACTATAGAAATTATAAATAAGACTCGCGGATGACTGACAGGGACGGAGATGCTTTGGCCGCTTATTAGGCTTTGTTAAGACTTCGGTGTATGACGCAAATGAACGGGTTCTTGGCGAATTCTGCATGAAAATGTATAACGACGCATGCAAGTATATCACATCGTTTTACAATAAACCGGTATAATCTGCGTTTCATGCGAGCGACAATGATTTATATTACTATATGTGTATTTCACTGAAGATGATCGCATTCACGATCGAAACGTTTGGATATTTGTGCTGTTTTGTTTAGAATATTAAATGATTTCGTGTTGAAACACTATTTATATTAGCACGACGATCCGGCTTGCTCCTATAGCCCTTTACTATTATTGCAAGTATTAAACATTACCATCAGACTATCCATCGTATGTCTCCACATAATCTTTGAGTATTTCGGACACAGAAAAAGAGATGACAACCTGGAGAAATTATGCATGACTGGCAAGATGGAGAGGAAGAGACCTAGAGGTAGTAATCCTATGCGATTCGATCAGATCCGCACTGCTCTCAACACTGTGATACACGATGCTCTCCATGTCGCCGAGGACTGGAATAGATGGTGGAATATCTTAAAAGAGGAAGTGATAAATAGACATTACGACCCTCAGCAATGAGAAGGACGCAAGGAGGTGGAAGGAGGATAATATTGGTTTGGTCCTAATACCAACTCCAAGAAAACAATGAGCTCAAACATCGAAGCTATGCATGCATGGCGTGGAAAAGCATGAAATTATTACGATTGATTGGTCCTCACAATTTCCTGATGCTAACCCAGCCAATTGAAAATGTTCGATCTGGAAGTTTCTTACAAAGACTTTAACCGGCAAAAGGTCTCGTAAAAAGAATTCCTCGAGGTTTCCAACCCTTAAATAAACGGAGGGAACTAGACGACGTATTAAGTAAACACATTAATGCGTATACAACATATTTCAAGGTCATATATTTATTTTTCAAAAATCTTTCCTTTTCAAAAAAACAGGCAACTCTTCTCATTATCAGAACCATTGTTTCATCCATAAACGCATACAGTCTTCTACTTCTTTGTTAAATTTCTTCTTAAAATCATCACCAAAACGCTAAAAAGCTAATAGCCATATTAACAATAGCTTCGATTTGTACTTCGATTTGTAATCTCGGGCTTACTAATAAAAACAACTCTGAAATACTCGTCTCATTAGATGTAACTTCTTTGTTTACCGCTAAATCTTGTTATTAACGATATAAAAAAAAGAAAATTTACAAGTTCCGTTAGGATTATCTATGGGAAAATTTATTACAACATTAAGATTCGTTCTTCCGTCTATATTTTTTATTTTTAATGTAATTATATACAAACAAACATTTGTCAAGAGTTTTGCTTTATCATTAATTATTGCTAACATTATGATACAAGATCTAAAGAAGAACACCTTGAACGTGAAGTTTTTGACTGTCATTTTATTGCCGTTATGTGGATGACATTCTACTTGTCGCTTCCGAGAATGAGGTAAATCACATACTAGATAAATTTAGTAGCTATCATAATAAACTAAAGTTTACGATTAAATTGAAATAATGGGAAAATCATAATTGATTGATTCAGCAAAAGTTCTTTTCGAGACGCTATCTTATTTCTTAAACTATCCGATATGCCACAAGATAAGAGTGATTGATAGACGTTCATCGAGAGGGTTTCCGGATCCATNGATCCATACCACGTGTGTGCTGGGCGCTGTGCCGACGTTTCGCAAACATTGCAGCTTGCATCATCAGGGCTGATAGCTCCGATACTGAGCTCTCTTCGGTTGTGGCGGTCCTTATATATCCCCGTAGTACCTGGTGGGGTGAGGTGGGGGGGGGTTGGTTGGCTCAGCCAATCAGCGTGTTTGATTGACCGGCCGGTCAATTAAAAAA
>QKQZ01006824.1:12143-65915 GCA_003595255.1 Solenopsis fugax | reverse complement strand
GCATCCCGTCACGTGAAAATTTCGAATTCCATATAATAATACTTAAAACGTTCACATCTCTTAAAATCAAATTTTAAATTATTTATAATTTTCTTTTGTAATACAATTAATTACGCGGCAAGAGGGAGACTTTAATTTTGAATCTGTTTGCGACGTTTTCAGTGAAACTTTGGATTTTTCTACGAAATTGTATTACTCCATTTTTTAAAATAGCTATAGAAAAACAATCTCGTCATACGTTATAATTTTTTTATTTTATAATTAAAGAAGAAAAAGTTAAAGAAAAAATGATCGTAAATAAAATTATAAAGCCGAAATGCATAAAAAATTTCGTGAAGTATTTAAGAATTAAACAATAATGGTATAAATTACTTCACGAGTATATATCTATTACTTTGCTGTTCAAAACTAAAATTATTTAAGTCGCAATTAATAGGATTTCTTTCTCAGAATAGATATAATATTGGAGACAAATAGAAAGATCAAAATTATATAATTAATCATAACACAAGCGATACTGTAATGAAAAGAGTGACCACGGCAGACTAATATACTTATATAATCAAGTACTATAGACTGCACGATATGCGTTAATGAACGCGTTTTAGTGCATTTATGTGATAGAGGGGACGCATTTATATAAGTCATTAACTAACTTAGCCATGATTATATATAATTATATAATTATTATATATAATTATCATTTTGCAAATCTCTTGTTTTTGTCATCGTAAGTTTTAAAAAATATCAATCATGCATTTTCATTTTTTTAATTCATTCGCTAGTTTATATTTTATGAAAGTGACTTTTTGTCATCTATATCCTATAATTTAGTATTTATATTTTTATAATTTTAACATATATTGCTAGCCCCGGACTATATTGTAATATTTATTTGGCAATTTCCAGCAAACGCCACGAATGGAATTTTCTCATGGAAGAAACAGAGTGTTGAGAAAATACTTCCGATGGCTGAAATATGTATCAGTAGAGCCGACTATGTGGCTCTTCATGATGGCATTTATGTTCACGTCAGTCGTCGAGCAAGACTTTTTTAGGTACAAAGCATGTCGAGTGGACCACGGATACTCTGCAGAAACCTGTATAAAGTTGAACGACGTTGATAATAAAGACATAAAAACTAAAGTACAGGTAAAAATTACATACAATACGTAAAATGAAAGAGAAGAGAGGTAAATAGAGAAAGAGTATGCTCATTATGAAAAAATTATTGGAGTTTAATTTAACAACTCGAGAGATTGTTAAGGTTGTATCACACTCATTTTTACAAACGTGCTAATATTTATACTTTAAATAAACTATACATTGCAAATAGGAAAATTTATAACAATTTATTTTATTAATACATTTTTATAGTTATTCACTTTGTCATTATTTTTTATTGTTATAAAACTAAAATTTAAAGAATAATGAAAAATAAAAATCTCAATTCTTTTTGTATAACTACTTTAAGTATTTAATATTTAAAAATAATTTATGCAAAATTTCATTGCGAATTTGAGTTTAGTTGTTCTGTAAATAAATAAATTTTGTTTATCTACGAAATAACTAATCTCTTCACCGCAATGTAACTATAAATCATCTCGAACACTTAAAGCACTTATATTTAAAAAAATCAGATTTTTGTCATTTCTTAGTACATTTTCATTAAAGTACATTTCTATTTTTTATTGAAAGAATTTTCCAGATAGAAAATTGCCGCAAATTTTTTATATTACTTTCAAACGAAACATAGAGCAATCTGTAACTTTTCCATTATTTTGAAATCCTTAAATTTGATGAGGACAGATGATTGCATATAGGAGTGCAAATATTTTCAGCTTGCCAATAGCACTTTGTAGTACGTATACTCACTACTACGTATGATTATCTCGTTTGCAACTACAATACAAGAAGTGCTTATTGATCAAATGAATAATCAGCAAAAATACAGCCCTAATGTTATCAAGGCAAACATATTCAAATCAAATATTAGCACAAGATATCCACACAACAAAAATGTGTAGCTAAAGCTTGAGAACACATACATACGAACATACTATATATATTCTCGCATCTGTTTTATTTTATAACAATTTATTTATTGGGAATAGAAAATTAAATAAAATATTTAAGAGCTAAATAATATTATACTTTGTTGTTAAAGCATATTTCAATCAATTTTTTTTTGGTCGTAATTCAGGGTAAAGCATATTTCATTCAATTTTTTTGGGGCATAATTCAGGGTAGAGTTTTCGGTGTCGGAACAGTAATTGACTTCCATTCTTCAATTATACTTTTCATTAAAATAAAATCTTCTTGTAGACAACTGTCTCGGAATTCCATCAATGGAACGACATTGCCGGGCACGTCGTGCCTATTATCTTGGCGATGTTCTACGGCAACTGGAGCGATCGGCGCGGACGTAAATTACCGCTCGTCCTCGGCCTGACGGGCAAATTGGTTTACTCCTTCATGGTTGTGATCAATTCTATGATGGACACTTGGAATCTAAACATGGTAGTGTACACGGCGACCCTGCCGATGAGCATCCTGGGCGGCGACGTTGCGATCTTTGGCAGTTGTTTTGCATACTTGTCGGACATAAGCTCTGTGCAACAGAGAACCTTGAGAATCACAATCCTGGATATCATTTACCTCAGCACCATGCCTTTGGGTAGGAACAAGTTCGCTTTCAAAAGAGTTTTTATTTTCAAAGGATATAACTACTTGAATTATTATTATCAAATAACTTCAACGAATAAAGAATAAAAAATGTCAAAAATGTCTTCTTTCCATAAACGATTTTTGAGTCGTTAAAATTAAATTAAATTGGATTGTCGATGACATTGTTGTTTTACCACTTTCATTCTGCGAATGGAGATTATTCTAGTTATCCCGCGATTACATAAGTCTTTGCAATCCAATAGCGTAATGTTGAAATAATATTCAATCACGTTTCTTTTCGTTCATAGGTGTTGCACTTGGTTCTTACGTATTTACTCATCTGGTCAACATGTCCTACACGATTATGTTCGCTGTAAACGCGACTTTACTCTTGCTGGCGATTATATATTCGTTCGTGTGGCTCAAATGGCAAACGTCACCGCGGCAGCAACCGCTTTCGGGCACCAATTGGCTGGTGGACTTCTTTGATATGAGACATGTCGCCACGACAATGCGGACGTTGGTGAAGTCGAGGCGCAATCACGGCAAATTGCACCTGTGGTTACTGCTGCTCGCGATGTGCCTATATACATTCCAGAGAGATGAGAAACCCAAGAGCCAGATGTACACTTCACTAATATTTAACTGGAACGTGACGGACTTTAGCAACTTTAAAACATTTCAATCAACTCTCTTCGTATTAGGTCAGTTTGATGTAGACCTGATTCCAATTAATCTAATTGACATTTCGCGAATCTCGACGATATAAATCCGCAACGTGTTCTGAACGACACGAGTGAAAGGAGAAATTTCTTATCGTGAGAACTTTCACTCCCAACTAATTTATGACCTTGATTATTATCAACGATAATAAAGAAATTACACGACTCAATTACGCGAAATTAAAACCGATCGTACAAAAGGCTCTATTTTTGTATATGAGAGAATACACAAAATAGGTTATTAACTTTTATTATCAGCCACTTTTTCCTATTAATATTGGACTGGATCTGAATAATCTTTTCAATATTTTTATGAAACTAACTATGAAAAGAAGAGATTTTGCTAAAATGTATAAAAAATCTAGATACAAATCTGAAAATAATTATGTAGATCATTCAAGTTGGTTGCTGGAATGTCGAAATTTTTTGCAACATTGCTCATTATGTTTGAATGTTCTACATAATTATTTTAATGATCCAACAAAATTAAATTACAATATTAATTGTAAATCGACTGATAAAAAGGTCAAACGTAAATAAAAGCAGGGGGAGGGACTCATATTGGTCAAAGCGGATCTTGATGTCCAATAATAATTTTGCATGAATTATACAATTCCCAATTCATACAAACTATACGCTGATTAATTGTCTGAAAATTAATTACAGATATGTATCTAACTAAATTTTCAGCAAAATCATCTCTCCATGCAATGAGAGAAATATTTGGTGAGATCAACCAAAGTTTAATTAAATAATAATCAAATGAATTTTATAGTTCTAATTATTAAATATGTAATTGTTTTGACCAAACAATTATTAATATAAACTATAATAATTATCAAACGTTTCGTTAAATGTAATTAAGTTTTTGAGGTACCAATAACTACAAAATTCATTTGATCACTATTTAATTAAATTTTGGTTGATCTCGTCAAAATATTTCTCTCAGTGCGTATAAATGTTTCAAACAAATTCAGAGTTACAAGCATAATTTTACAAGCAGCATAAATATTGTAGATGCTATTAGAAACACGAAGACATAAGGTACAAAGTATCTAAAAGAATTTTGTTTCGACAGCAATGCTTATTGGAGTGCCTATCATGAGTAAATTAATAGGAATGAAAGACACTTTCATCGTTGCGGTTGGAGCAATAGCGCACGCAGCTGGAAGAATAGTATTTATTTTAGCGAATCGGTCAGAATTATTTTACGTGGGTAAGTAAAAATCTTATATCTTTATCCAATTGTCCGAATATTATACACTGTCGATGTTATTCAAACCTTTTAATTAAAATATTACACGCAAATATAGAGAGTATCTCTAGAAAAGTGCTGTTTAAAATAATTGCTAGGAGACGCGAAAAAAACATTTCAAGTAAATTGTTATTTTGTTTCGAGGGCAATATCTTTTCATGTAGATATATATTTTTTTATAATTGAGAAACTCATTTGGTTGAATGAAATCAAATTTGATTGAATCAACTGAATCTTTTGCTTGGATATAAGCAAATGTATTGGTCGATGCAACAAAAGAATTTAATTGAAAATTTTTGTAATATTAACTTGTAAAATTAATATTATTCATTTTGTAATATTAAAAAAAATTTGAATATTTAGTGAACTGAATTGTTAATTGTATAAAACAAAATTATTGGTCGATCTTATTCAAATTTTGTTCACTAAATCAAATTTGTATGTTAATACTACAAAATTTTCTAACTAAATTATGTTATTGCGTCAAACAATACATTTGTTTGTCTATGTTCAAACAAAAGATTGATTTTATTTAATTAAATGTTTCTTTCGCGCGCGCGATACAATTAGAAACATGTATAAATAATAAATACATAATACATAATTGTGTCTCAAATTGTCAACTTATGATTTAATACAATGCTAGACATAATATCCACATAGCACACTCGTTTGAGAGATATCGATAAAATAAGAAAATAATTAGAAATTATTTTATAACAATATTTTGCAGGTGCTGCTGTTGCTGCGTTAGGTCCCGTAGTAGCTCCAGTACTTAGATCTATGACCTCGAAACTTGTGCCTGTAGAGGAGCGAGGTGGGTGATAATAATTATTGCATCTATTTTTACACTTAGTTTAAAACTAGTTTAATTTCGATAGATTAGTGTAACCGTAATATATATCGTACAAATTATTCTAGAATATCACGTGCTGTTCAGTAGTCTTAACTTATGATACTACAAACGTAAAAAATACAAGCTTTAAGATAACATCTGAATTTTTATGAACAAGAAATATAATTCCTGTGACAAAATTAATTCTTATCTAATACGGTCTCAATTTTGAATCGCAATGGTAATTTTTTTCATCGTAACAAAAGAAGAAAGATAACAGTGTGTTTTTTGCTATCCAGGAAAGGTATTCGCGATGCTCTCTGTATGCGATAACGCGGTCCCATTATTTAGTGGCACTTTGTATTCCCAACTTTACAATGCCACGATTAAGACAGCACCGAGCTCATTTTATTGGTTGACATTCGCAACGCAGATTGCCGTACTCCTACTAATTCTGTAAGTAAATATTCTTAGATATCATTTTTTCATACGTTATTTTTTCTTTCGTTTAAAAATATATTAGAGAACTGTGTCGATTCGCTTAATCGCTCAATTCAGATAATCTATTTTTGACGAATAATTATTTTTTCAGATTGATCAACTTTACATCGTGGTCTAAGCACGTGACCGAACAAGAGGATTACATTGATGATGAGGTTGTGGCTCCATCTCTTCCAAATAATACTGAAGCTAGCTCGTCGAGTAACGTAACAACTTAATCTTATAAAAACATGTGATAAGATTGTAATTGCCTTACATACGTAATGAAACAAAGGTCACATCTCGTTAAACACTGACATTTCAGCCTAGCAAGAAAAATGTATATAAATGCATAATACATTCACAAATTTAAATTCATGGAAGTTCCACTTGAAATAAGCTCAACTTATCTCACTTTTAAGTATTAATTAAGATTGATATCTTAGGAAAAATAATATAAAATTATAATTTTGTTAATATTGCGATAAAATAATTTTTAGAATATAGCTTATTTATAGATATTCATACGTAAGAAGGTTGTAGAGATATATTTTGAGTATTTGTTGTATTAATTACGTTTATAGTAATATATTAAATGTGAACTGATTCAGGAAATAAGGTACCTTATAACAAATAGGCGCGGAATAAAAATATCTACATTATTGTTAAAACGTTAGTATACATTTTTTATATATAATGTTGTAATAAAAATAATTCTAAACGCAAAAATTTGATTGCAAAGTGAAATTGAAAAATCAAATAAATTTAGAATCAACTGACAGTTAAATTGCAATAAATGCATTTGTAATATAATATTTACATATCTTGTCCCAATTAGCGGATTATATATTTTAAATATTTAAAAAATATTGTTTGCTGATTGGGACACTGCACTAACATAAAAATTGCGCATCTGTTTTCTGTGCCAAAAATCCAGATTTAAATCCACCCAGAACATACTAGATTTTTAATTAATCACCTATCGAAAGACCATGACAAACTGCTGAGAGTATCTTTGCCAAGACTTATAATAAAGCATATATAAACACACATCAAATGGAACTCACGATCTTGAGTCATGAACGACTTGCGAGAAAGAGATCGTTACACAGTAGTATATATATAGATCTTATTTATACTCTTAAGATTATATAAATTATATTTTTATACTGCATTATTTTGTGTGGATATAATATTATTGTATATATTCATATTTTTATTGTATACTGTTTAACTATTCGAAACTGCTCTTGTAAAAAATTTTATTTTTATTACTACAATTATTGAGTGACCGATAGATTATATATTTTTTTCTTATCAATCACTTAGTCATTAAAATTGAGAAAAAATAAATTATACGGAGAATTGATTCGTTGGTGCAGTTATGACGACAATTTGTTTTTCCGTTAAATATACGTAACATAATTTTACTAATAATTAGATGACTCAGGAAATTATTGTGTCACTGCGTGACTTAAAACTCAGGTATAAAAAATTCATTAAAATAGCGATGACGCATGCCATAATTATTGAGAATTAGCATGATTAATCTCACATGTTTATAGATCAAAACATGCACATAAAAATAATGAATAGTATTAAGATTTCTTGAACGCGTTATTTTACATATGTAGGATATTTCCTAGCATTACAAATATTAAAATAAAAAAAGGATAATACTTTTCACAAATAATAATGTGATGGAAATTACTTTTTATCGCAATGTTTTGCGTATTCGATGTTAAATATCTTGTTAACCTCACATCTGACTTATTGCTGAATTAAAATTTGCTTCTAATTAATTTAGAAAATAATATTTCTCGTCACCGATTTACAAAAAGTTCGTTTTACTACAAACTTTTAATTTCAAATCTTAAATTGAGTCTCACTAAATCCCTCTTAAAACTTTTTCATCAAAATGAAATTGTCTCTAATTTCGAAGTTGGTCATTAACGTAAACAGCAATACCAGGTAGGACAGGTTTGCAGGATTGTGATTTGCATTTACACAATGTTTAGGACGATATCTAAGAAGATCTCTATACTCATTAGTATTCAACATGCGCAGACCACAAACATGTCAAGGACTGTTGGCTAATTTTCATCGTTTAGAATTTTCGGTCCAAAGAATTATATGTACTTCGAGAACTGAATTCTATATAACTGTAAAAAAAATAAAATATTAAAAAGCATCTAACAGCAATAACGGTTCTTTGATAAGATCATTTTTATGGCTCAATATTTCAAGCAATCGATAATTTACATTTATCTACTTTATACTCAAAACTCAGCTTTGAATAATCAACTTGTATCGATAATTAACTCATAATCTACTTGATATAACTATCAATTATATGTATATATATTGAATTAGCACAGCTTATCCAAAAAAATACTTTGATCGATACGATTATTTTCTTTTCAAGTCATTCATAAAAATCATCTATCGCACATTAAATTGTATTTTGATAAACATCATGTTAGAAATATTAAATTTATATTTTATATAAAAATAATAAAATGCCATTTTCTTCTTATTTCTTGTGTTATTGGCACATCCATCTAATAACAAACTTCAATCGTTATACATGTCCTAAAAAAAGACGTTTTCTTAAACTAATAAAAGAGTTCTAAATTCGAATCCTGGCTGATATTTTTGCAATAAGTTCTTTACAGGTTTTTAAGATACTTGTTGCATCATTATTAATCAAATCTGACGATCAAATTAATTTAAGATATTATTTCTAACTTTAGTTTAAAGATTAAGTTCGATAACCCACAACCCATGCCGGCACGCAATTTAAAGAAATAAAAAATACATTTAATAATTTATATAGAAATATTATTAAGCACAAAGATCCGCTTCGATCAAAAAATGGCTTTTTTTATCTTATTTTCAGACATTTTATACTTTTCATACACGCGAATATCCCTTATTTTTTAGTGACCTATTTTCTTTGTTAAATACATATTAAGTCTACCTTTTAATGACTATGGCTGTACTCGTGATGATTACAGCTCCAATATAATCGCAGTTATTAATTTAAATTTGACAGTTTATATATATATATATATATATATATATATTTCGTATGCGCAAATTTAATAATTAGATGAAAAGTCTTTCATTTCTAATTACGTTACACAATACTCGCGCATCACTGCGCACAGAATATGGATTAACTCTCTGCCTTCCTCTTCCGCGATCTATGCAATGATGCGCATCTATCCGATTGAATGCCGCGGGCTAGCATGAATGAAAATGAACTTTAGTCGTAACACGGCTCGGTTTCTTGAACGGGAATTCCTTGGACACGACCCAGCATACGGATGACATCGTTTCTCACGTACATATTTTGACCCAAATAGCCACCTCTTAAAATCCACTGGTATAAAAAGTCTGCCAACATTTGAACATGCGTACTGTTCGTTTCGAGCATCACTTCGTCAAGGGACGTCTAATTGTAAGATCTCCATTATCATGGTAATACACAGTGTACAACAAACAAATATTAACGTTCTGAATTTATTTCCAACAAGATATACTTTGCATGTAAAATTTGCTCAAAAAGTAAATGTGAAAAAGATATAAATAATTTGTATGCAAATCCTATAATATTTCATTAAAAAAGACAGCAATTACAATCGTTATTATCTCACACATTCGACGTGCAGAAATAGAAGCACTCAGTTTTATTATTATTATTATTATTATTATTATTATTATTATTAAATTGTTTTATTATTTATTATTTATTTTTTAATTATATATGTGTTACGTATTAATTAAATCTGCGCATAAACAAAATCAATTCTTAACAAACATAAAAGTTAATTAAGTATAACAAACATCGAGAGGAAGAAAGCTCTATATGCAATCGATTTGAAAGGCAGAAATACATATTTGTAAAGCAGAAATGCATGATTGATACGAATGTTTCCATCACAATCTATGTCAGTCAATATACTTTCGTAAATAATAACTCGTACCGGATGCTCTATTACCTCCATTGATGAACTCGAAATTATGTGCAAACATGGAAAATCACAGCGGCGATCGCGATAAGGACAATGAAGTCAGATGATGCATTATTCACGCAGCTAACTCGATTATCAATCGTCAGTTCCCATCGAACTTATTTGCAAATTAAATATAAGATTACTCGGTTTTCTCTTTCCTTATGTGCGCAGTTGATATCAATGTAAATTGCTCCGTGAGTAATTTCTGCATTCGTAGGAGAGATCAGACATCACACATTCCCATCATGAAGCTTATTAACGATAACACACGCCACACATCAAAGAATCCACGCGTGTACCCACTATTATTTCAGTCAAATTATTCCGCATTCTCGCGCGAAAATGCAGTTTCCTTAATAACAGTAATAACGGCATAATTATGATCGTGGCAATTTATGAGTGACGCGGTTCGCGATGAAATCATTCTTTTTTTTTTCTCTTTTCTCGAACATGTCCGTCTGTTTGCCGGCGAGAAATTAAAAAAGAAAGCTGTCTATCGGATATTTTGTAAAACACCCCATTTAAGTAGGATCAGCTATTACAAAATGTTAGAAAAAACAGAAAGTGACCTTTTATTCTATTGTACTTTATTTCAATTCTCTCTCATATATTGAATTCGATATGTAATGCCTTTTACGCATTATCAGATTGCGCATCAGAGATCACTTCAACAGATCTATTTGAATATTCTTCGAGTGTTACGATTAAAGTAAATAATCTTACTTTAGCAGTGACAGTTTGTAAATCCCCCGTGACAAATTCCCCGTTCATCTGCAATTGCAGTGCAATCTAATTGAAAGTGGAGACGCAGTATAAATATTGCATTATATTACGTGGCTTATTTATCGGACTGACAGTTTGCATAGTTCAAATAGTCACAGAGAAAGTAACGTTCTATCCATGAGGCTTGTTATCTTGCATCGAATAGCAATTTAGACGATCGGTAAGAGTAAAAGTTCACCATTAGGATGCCTGGTGAGAAACAAATTTTTGTTGACACTCGCACGTGCAAAGAAACAAAGTATGAAAGTGCCATATTAAGAATTATCCTAATCGTCTAGCAGAAAAACAGGTAAAACTAGTTGGTTAGATCATATTTCAAGCTAAATTGTAACGAAGTTGCAAAACGTTTTAACCGTTTAAATTGGAAAAAATAAAAGAAAATAATAAGAGTATTCTTCACTATTACCTCCGTTAGAGAGCACGAAGCTAACAATATACAAGCCATAATTGTTGTTCTCATTATGAAAGTTTCCAGCAGCAATGTTTCATGATAATGTTGACAAATTTTAAAAGCATCGTAATATAAATTGGATTGGTTGCGTCTGAAGCATCGCGGCTCTTTACCTAAGCTTCAAATCGCCATTAAAAGTATTTCAAACGATGCACTTCTTTTGCTTCGCAGATGCAGATCTCGCTGAGAAAAATGGTTCTCGCGGCGGTTATTGCTGCAGCTTTAATAGTTCTCGCTGCGCTCGCCCACGCGACACCGACTCCCGGCCCAATTGCATCCGGAGCTATTACGATCTATCCGATACCTCAAAGGCCGCCCTACGCACCCAACCCATGGATCTATCCAAAACCAACCACGGTGCAGCCTGCAGGGCGTTAAACGATAATCCCGGGTCACCGCGCGAATTCCCGCTATTTCAGAGCCGCGTATTCCACAAGGTTGATTTTGTAACCGTTCTTTCTCGACTGGCAAACTCGTTGGTCTATTTTTAATCGAGCAATGAATTGAATCACCGGGATAATGATCGTATGCTTTTTTCACTCCAATTACGAACTTGAAATTAAAATTGATAATTTGATAAACAACTGGTAATTATTCATGCAATAGGTAATACTCGTTAAATATTCGAGATAAAATTGCACTAATATTGTCACCTTAATTAATATCATCGGTATGAATAAGTAGGTTAAGTTATAAAATTATATAAGTTTTAAATGCTGTTACGATGAGTGCACTGCTGTACATTAAAATTAATTATTCTTGTAAGTAAAAAGGTGAAATATTGTACAAAGATATTTATGAAGAATTAAAACAAGATGCGTTATAATTTATAATATGGTTCAATTATCCAAAATAATGTACGTAAACTTTTGTGAATTAATAAAAACATTCCTTAAATTTCTGTTACTTATACCTTTAATTTTCTTTCTTTTATTAAGTTTAATTAGTACTTAGTACTTTTTTTCTATTTTATTCCAAGTTTAAGTACACTGAGGGAAAAATTATTAAATTTTAATAAATATTTATTCGAACAGTACCAATGAAATATTTACTAAATATATGGTATATTACTACAAGAATCACTAATTTAAATCAAGTATCATTTTTTCTTATAGAGTAAATATTTATGCACCGTAAATAAATATCTCATTAGTACTATTCGAAAACAAATATTTATTAAAATTTAGGAATTTTTTTCTCTCAGTGAAAAGATTCTATACGATGTCAGCAAGCTTATATTATTCTCAAAGGTCTTGCAGGATTTCAGTAAAAAAGAATTCATTGTACGTCGACAAAAGATGGTTCTGAACTATTTAAAAATACGCACGTGTTTCTTCTCAAGGTAATAGCTTTTGAACCGTTCTTGTTAGGATGCTATGGAGATGTTTATTCGAAATGGAGAACCATGGCACACAGGTCGCTGTGCCGACTTTGACGATAATAATGCGCATCACGTAGGCGTCTCGTGCACGTAAAGTCGCCTAACGAGTAAAGTACTTTTGCACCCGTCCGCTCCCTTTTTTCCGTGACATCTCCGTGACGTCTATTGTAGCAATTTACCTTGCGCCGTACCTTATACGTCGTACCATCGACCGAGTGTATGCAGTCGCTTCCGCGTACTTCCGCGTTCGCATAACCCGGTTAATCGAAGATCTCACGAACGAGAGAAACGGCCGTGCCGTTTATATGTCGGTCGATTACGCAAAATTCTCGATATTTTATGCACAATTTGATTTTTTTCAAAACTCGTAAATGAACAACAATACCGCAAATTCTCGAAATTTTATATTATGATAATTGGAGCATGGTGCAATTTTTAATGCGCAAATTAAATTGTAAAACTCTTAAAATTTATTAAAAGTAAACTATGTAAAGAACACACGAACGTTTTGACTCTATTTAGAAATATCCTCAACGCATCATAATACAAGAATCTATGATCATCAATTATATATCCTCAGTCTAACAAGGTTAAATTGCCGAATACAAAGTTACATCCCTGATTTTTTTTAAAATCATTATCCACTGATTATTCAAATTGCCGATATTATAAGTAGTTTGTCAAATAAAACTTTCCAGTGAGCATCTAAAATCGACGCATAAGATACAACTTTAAAATATCTTTATAAAATATCTGAAAGAATATCTTAAAGAACAATTTGAATAATGTAAATGAGGCCAATGAGGACGAGCCAAAATTTGGTTGTTGATATAAATAATATCTCTTTAATTTAGAATTGAACACAAATAATTTAAGTATTGTACACAAACGTTCGACTCTATAACGGAATCTTCCTCAGTGTGCGCATTCTTATATTTACGGAGGGATATACGCAGCTATACGTTTCCCTTGTCACGTCGACCAGTAAAGATTACACAGATCTCGACAATTTACACGTAATTACACCAACAAGACATTGTACATTATACGATCGTGTAATGACTCCAACGACGAATTTTATCATGGTCGAAAGAGAATGGATTGCACGCATCGTTTGAGGGAAACCTGCTGCCTCTTAAACTTCCGGACACGATTTGTTCGCGTACAGGAAACGACGAATCAATCGAGAGCCTTTTAGACTAATGACTTTGATTCACTTCGTTTTATATGTTGACTTTCATTGCGTTTTAAAATTGTTTGCGTTATATAAAAAAATGAACACCGTTGCGTATAACCCTCCGTAAATGTAAGAATGCGTACACTAAGGAAGACTCCGCCGTAGAGTCGAAACGTTTGTGTATAATACTTAAATTATTTGTGTTCAATTCTAAATTAAAGAGATATTATTTATATCAACAACCAAATTTTTGCTCGTCCTCATTGGCCTCATTTACTTTATTCAAATTGTTTTTAAATTCATACGAGCTGACTTTATATTAACGTGTATCTTAAAGAACTCTTAAAAATATCTTAAAGTTGTCTTATGCATCGATTTTAGACGATATGTCTAGGTTTAATACGATTTCTACACAGACAGAATTTTTCGTTATATTTTACCGCAAAATTTGTTATAAATTTTATCATGTAATGATAAGCTTGACAATCTATCAACCATTACGAATAACGATAGGAATTTTTTAATATACATTCCATAAACTACTTAATAAAAATACAACATTGTAAAATGTTCTAAGCCAAATTTTTACAAATCGAGACAAAATTTTCTCATGTAATGACATATAATCATCATATTTAAGAAGTTTGCCTTAATTAAATACATGATTATGTATTTAATGTTTTATTTAATGTCTATCTAGGTATATCGTCTTTTGAAGCATATGCTTATCCAGTAATAGTAGGATTCGTGAACCTGAGACTTTTGGATTATAAATCTCTTGCCTTAACGTGCTACGCTATTTCTTCTATTGAGAAATATGTTATATATTGTTTATTTGTAATGTATTATATAAACAGCGCGCTGATCAATTACTATGCCATATGATAAAATTATGAACGAAAAGTCAAATTTATATAAAATATTGTATACATTTGCAAAACATTACATGCAATATAATACGAAAATTGATTTGACTCACCGACTCGATGCGCAACGAGCGGAGTTATTCAGCCACGAAGCTGCGGTGATACTGTAACACACAAACATAAGATTTAAAAATTAAAACTCCGCTCAAAATAATCAATATTTCAAAATTTAATTCTGACAGACATATCGAACTTTTAACATTTAACTTTCAATTAGATATTCAGTAATTTAATCATATCCGAAAAATACCTTTACAAAATTTAATTTCTATACAATTGTGTATGATTCTTCTTTCTTTAAGTATTTTTAATTTATTGAGACAAAAATCGAATAAAAAAGACTTAATTTAATATAAATAAGAAATATTTACCCCAAGGTTGCTCCGCCGGGGCCAGATGCCTCTCCCAGGCCTCCTTCTCCTCTCAGATCCTGTAAATCTATAACATACAAGTATAACAAAAATTATAGCAGCGATCAAAATAATTAATATTTTAAAGAATAATTATGTAGCTCGTTGAATTCTATTCATTCTTTAAATAAATATTAATAAAATATAATTTTTTTAAATCTCTTTATACAATTTTTTATTTAAATTCGAATGGATTAAAATCCTTTCTAAAAAAAAAGGCATCCTTTTTCTAAAAAAAAAAAAAANAAAAAAAAAAAAAAAAAAAAAGAATGTAAAGAATATATCGAAGTTGTATTGTTGTCGAAAAATCATAAAATTTTTCGAAATATAATGTGGTCCTACGATTACCATGACATATTTTCAAATTTTATGAGAAAATTCTCTCCGTGTATGCTTCGCATCATTCGCAGAGCTACATAATGTAACTGATGTCAGTTTATAATTAATTCAAAGAGGAGAGAGTACCAAAGCTCTGTCGCAATTCATTTATCAATCACCAATTGCGAAATTAAATATAACTGAATGCTTGAATTAAATATTGAATATTTTCTGTATGCTGCCGGAAGTAATTTCCACAAACACGGAAAATGAAATTGTTACATTGTTCCCGTCTGGAACACGTGTTGTACACGGTTATGTCACCATTTTGTTCTGGCATATTTTTCGTGAGAGACCGAGAGTGACAATCGCTTGCATTCATGGAGGAGCGAATTAAAACTCGCTACAGCTCGTTAATCCAGTTACACGCCGTAATAGCGCACACGGAAGCAGCGAACAAAAACGTTATTCAATACCGGACTAAAAAAAAAAGAGAAAATATAATCACAGTTTGAGCTCGCAGCGTGACGGTCGGTGATTCCTTCGCGCAAACGTTTTCACGGCGAAGTTACAACGAAATGTCAATATTATATTGCAAGTGCAAGGTCGACCATAAAATATACACATAATTTTTAAAAAATAAAAATATTTTTCAAAACTAAAAAAATGTGTGTATAAAATGATATATTTATATATTTTAAATTTTTCCATTAATAACGATTAGATAATAAAGAACTTTTACACGTTCATTTCTATCCGTATCCAACAATTCGACAGTAAATCAAATCAATCACTCGTACTAATACTTGTACCAATAAAAATCAATCTTTATCAATTCAGACTATTTTGCGTGACAGATTACAGCAGTTGGCACGCTTAACCGTAACGTCACATAAGAATATATAAATCTTCACTTTCGCTAGATGAGTTGTGCACAGGGTGTCCCGTAATTACAGCACATTTCAGCAATGAATTCTGAAGATCAATTAGAGTCAAAAACCTTAATAAAAAAACATCAAGATAATTTCCGAGTTACAAATACTAAAGAATTTTTAACGTTATCAAAAGTTTACGAATTCAGCTTTCAAACTATCCGTGTACATATATATCTATATATTTATTTATTTGTTACCTGCTATTAGTGATCTATTACTTATTTTCCTTCTCCTTTTAAGTTAAATCAAATTCGTTGCACTTACGCAGCATTCGTGAAAAGACGATTAATTACAATCGCTAATTATCGAATATGATAAAAAATACAATGATCGCGCGGCATTCCCGATGCAGCATTAATCACATGTGCAGCACGCGTTTTGTTACGTAACAGTTGAAAAGTAATGTATAAAAAATACGATCGCTCGAATAGCTATCACATCAAGCCGTCCCAAACTCGCGCATTTGCGCATCGAATAAATCTTGATTAGCGGAGTGTTTTAACAAATCAGCGATATACACGCGGAAATGGCATCGACAATTTCAATCCGACACTGCAATAAATAAAGTCGGGTTGATGGTCAATTAAGCAACGCTCGAAAATGTGTAATCGAAATTCGGTATTGATGCATGCGCAATATATATTTTGCATGCGTAAATCCTGCGGAATACACGGGTTATTATTAAAACGAACGATCGAGATACATCATTGGTTTACATACATGTTTTCCCATCCGTCAACCGCTCGATTTGGCCGCTCCCCCGTATCGCTCACAATTTTCGAAAATAGATGAATTACGTTCGGAATCAGCGGAAGAGTTGGAATCGGAGTGCGAAACGTACTCGCGGATCAAATAGATAACTATCGCCCGTAAACGCAACGAAACGATAATTCCTACCGTCCCGTTCCTATCTCTACTTCAAAGGGATAAATCGCGCGGAATACCTACCTCGATAAGTAACCGATAGCTTTTATATGCGAATCACGAATCGTAAGAGCTAATCGATCGCGTGAGTTGGCAATTGATAATCGTTCATGGGAAATGATCACATTCATGATATTTGTAGGTACGATGCACCAAAGGATAATGCCACGACGTCCGCTACCTGCCGCAGACTCGAATCTGGCGATGCGAATGATAAATTGATAACGCGGCCACCTGGACGATCCATGCGCTCGAGTTCCCGAGCTACGGGGAAAAAAAAAACTATGTTTGTATATGCAACAATCGCCGCACGTTTTAAGCCCAATCTCTATAAACGTATAATATTATTTAAATATTAAATAATATTCCTAAAATATTATTTTATATTAATAAAAAGTGGTTATATGGTCCATTCCTCATAATATTATATGAATATTATATGAATATTATATTAGAAGTAAATATTATTATTTATTTCAACTTTTTAAATGATCAGGAATATTATAGCTTTTAAATGTAATAATAATAAAGTTTATGTATATTTTATGAAGAATAATTTACATTAATTTTTTAACAAAAATAATATTTGTAGAACATTTTCATAATATTCCACGGATATTAAAATAATATACAATAAATATTATACAAAGCGAACATGTAACATTAATGCATTATTCCTATAATATTAAAAAATATTATATTCTCGGAATATTATTTTAATTTGTAATAATATTTGTATAACATTCTAGGGATGTGTGCTTATAGGGATTTACCGAGCAATTTACGACATCGATACAGTGTGTCATTTGCTCATTCTAACTGGACAAAAGTATTTCTATTTAGCAAAGACCCAATACATTTGATTTATCAGTAACTGTATTACAGTTACGAAACTGAATACCGAAATAGTGGAATACCGTAATCGGCTATACCGAAGTAATTTCAACACTCAGATATTGTTACGGTTATCAAATACCGTTATAATATCGGTATCAATACCGATATTATAACATAACGATATTGTATGATTCCGATGTACATACGATGATTCATTATGTATCCGATTTTATACCTTCACGTCTGTTTTACAAATTGAGCATTTGAACGTTCTCGCAATTCTGTCATAAACAAAATAGCCGAATAGAAATTGTTAACAATAAAATCAAACATAATTTTATATGAATTTGATCCCTAATTGATTAATCCGAGGCAATAAAAATAAATATTATTATTTAATACCGCTAGTACCAATATTAATCGATATTATACCAGTATTCGAACTGATATACATCCATACCGGTATCATGCTGCTTTATCAGTATTCTATTTTTTCGGTTTGCCATACTGGTATAAAAAAAAAACCGAAAAAATATCGGTATTATTTCGATATTTTGTTACCGATATAGCTCTGCTATTTAGCACACACACACACACACACACACACACACACACACACACATTGCAAATATTCAGCATTACTAATTCTTTAGTTTCATGATTATTTATATCATATGGCCATAATTATGCAAGTAACATCCAACTCACATGAAGTCCGTTTCGAGAAAAATGCAAATAATATTTGATATGATTTAAAAATGTAGGTAAAAATTTATTTTTTTAATTAGGCATATATTAGGATCTTTTTTAATGTAAAAAAATGTACCCACTGATTAGAATAATTCAAAAATTATAAGTTTGTGGGTTGGACGTTTCTTACATAACTATGGCCATATATACTATTTTTTAATGCAAATTTAATGAATTTTGTAAAAAGATACTCTTGGAAAAAATTTTAACAATTATATTATTCATATTTTATAATATTTAAAAACAAATTCCGGACCTTTCCGGTTTTAAAGTTTACTTTATTATTTCATATTAATTCCTATTTTCACATGTACAAAAATTTTAAATGAGAAAATAATCGAAACCTTGTTTTATTAATATTACATTTGAAAAAATGAATAATATAATTGTTAAAATGTTTTTTGGTAAGTATATCTTTTTACAATATCCATTAAATTTGCAGATTATTATATATATATATAATATAATTACAAATTATATATATATATATATAAAACATAAATAATCATAACACTAAAGAATAATGTTGAATATTTGTATACGAAATAGAAATATAATACCTTTGTTCAGTTAGAATGAAAAAAACAATACTGCAAAATATTTAGCGCGCCATGAAGTAAATGTACGTTGAAATTCTTTACGTTACAGATTAATTTCAAGATAAATAGCATTATGTATTGCATTATAGCATACCTCACGCGCTGTTTTATGGACTCGATTTCGCCTCATGTAATAATTAATTCCGCTCGGATGTTTCAGAAGCCTAATAAAGATATTATCGTGTAGTAAATTCTTATTCGACAAATGTGTACTGCAAATTACATATAATTTGTTCAATGTAAAATATGTCCTAAAATAAAGATACACAACACGCACGCGTGCATTATTAAATGCATTTATGTGATTTATAATTTGTGTCAAAATTCAAGATAGAATTCTCTTTACAATTTTGCACACGTGACAAATAATATGAATAATATTAAAAAAATCAAAATACATACAGATATAAAATACATATTATAATATACACAAAATTCAATATAAATACATAAAATTTTAAATATAATTTTATCCTGAAATCTGACGCAAATTATAGATCGTCTAAAGCAAAATTTATAGGCAAATTATTTAAATCTTTCTTTATGAAAATGTAAATAATTGACTAATTTCTCCATTTAAAAAAAATTATCAGTTGCATTAAAAAATGAAGATTAAATAATCATCACAATTTGCTATCAACTCCATGTTAACTTCGATCGTTATAGTACATAATACTTAAGTAAAAAAAAATAAAATAAAAAAAAAGCAAACGGCAAAATCAGCTGAGCAGTAAATATTGATAACTGTTGTAAAAATTAATAGCAGCTGACAAGTCACCACACAAATATACGACAGATTATTGGTTTGTGCTACACTAATCACTACGGCTCTTACTTACGACTCAAAAACTACCGTGACCTCGATATTTTCGATGAATTTTCGATCCTAACTAATCTCCATAATACGCAATTAAGGTATTATATGGTGATTACGGGACACCCTATATGCATACACAGACGAGAAACGGATTGGCGTGATCCTTGGAATCCGTAACACGTGAACGCGCTAATAATAGATTCCTATTCACGTATGCCGCAGGATAATTCACGTCGCGTGGAAGCGTATCCGCGTGCACTTGTGAGAGCAGGAAAAGCGTTTTATCTAGATAAGTATACGTTAAGGCGGTGACCATAAGAAAATCACGTATGTGATATGCGGGCTGATTTCACCAGCGTCGGTCAACTTTAGTCCCAGTTTAACCGATCTCCCATCTCTTTTTAATTCTATCTCTCAGAGCGAAACCGGTCATCAATTTTGTAATAATACGTACGAGGTTGAAAGTTGCACCATTCGGTCGTATATTTTTTTTGGTGCGTGTTTCGGCCACCTAATCTCGGCAAGAGCCGAGATTGAATCATGAGGGAACCATGTAGGTCTTCGTAAATATTGATGCCGATAAAGCAATGACCGCGGCCAGAGCGATAACACTATCGATGTGACTCTGTCTTCTTTAAGGGACGCTTTAACCAACTCCGATTATTAACTTAACTCGACGATTAACTTGATCAGCAGTGTTGCCAACATGGAGAGGAAAATGCTTTATTATTAGATGAAGACGTAAATTTCACTTCTTTTCTCTTCATAATATATTTGATTGATCATAACATTTGATATATTTTATAATTTTAACGTAGATGGAATTATTAATACTTTTATTATGATACGAGCTGTTAGTAACACTGCTAATCAAGTTAATCGTCGATTAAAATTAATTGGAGTTGGTTAAAGTGTTAAGTGGCCTTAAGGGTTACATATAATTCTATTGTATAAGCGCTACAATATTATTTAATATTAAATAATATTTCTGAAATATTATTTAGTATTAATAAAAAGTGGTTATATGTCCACTCCTAATGATATATTATATGAGAAGTAAATATAATAATATGATTTACTTCAATATTTTAAATATTATCAGGAATATTATAACTTTTAAATGTAATAATTATTAAGTTTATAAATTTTTTATGCATAATAATTTTGCACATTATTTCTTGAACAAAAATATTAATCGTAAAATATTTTCATAACATGAATATTGAAATAATATACCACGAATATTATATAAAACTGACATATAAAATACAATATTCCTATAATATTAAAAAATATTATATTCTCGAAATATTATTTTAAAATTATTTTAATTTTTAATAATATTCGTATAACATTCTAGGAATATCGTAGCGCTTATAGAGTACATCTATTACTCTTGTTTGTTAGAAAAAAATTTTACGAATTATAAGATTTATACGAGCGCGTACGAACATTCTAAATTACAAGTTTTAAAGCGCAGATATTACATGTCATTATAAATAAATTGCAAGTTAAGAATTCGAAGAATTCTATTGATATTCGCGCAAAATTCGTAGAAAGGTTCATCTAAATAGGCACCTACTACGATTCTCTAACAACAGAGACCTGTCCTGCCCGGAGCGATTGTCGCGAGCGCGAGCTCATTTCGGCGCGAGCCGTAGCTGAACGNTAGCTGAACGTCGAGCGTGCGTTAAACCGCGATGCGAACGCGCTGCGGCCGCGTGCGTGCACGAGCGCTCACTTTCGCTGGACACGCTCGTACTTCTACATACGCACGTGCACGTGCGTGCAAGGAGGAGCGGCGGTGACTCGTGCAGCAGCAGCAGCAGCAGCAGTAGCAGTAGCAGTAGCAGCGGTAAACGCTACCGGCACGACGACGGTTTTACATCTTGTCAGTAAGCCTTCCTGCTCCCACGAGAGCAGGTCGACCGGCCTCTTTTTACCGCCGCGTTTTCCGCGACCGATCCTATCTACGTAGCTGTCACACGCGACGATGAAGTGCCGCGTAACGAGCCAGGTCCCGAGGATGATGCGCATCGCCCTCGTCCTCGGGGTGGCGGTGGTGCACGCGTCGCCGGCCGAGCCCTTGCCCTCCAGCCTGCTCGGCGGAATCGGTAACGTCGCGAATACCGCAACCAATTTCCGTAAGTCGATCTCGCGATGTCAATCTCCCGATGTCGCCGAGTTTTATTTTACTCTTCGTACATTTTAAGTATTTATCAGAAATATTGCGAACGTTTTTTTAGAAAGTAAAAAAGTCGGTAATCAGTTTTTATCTTTACAAAGATTTACTGAATAAAGATAAAAAGTTGTGAGATGCGGGGTTTAGATTCACAATGTTATAAAAATATCGGATATCGGTTATCCAGTAGATACATCCGAGATTGTTTTTTAAATATTTTAAACAATAATTTACTAGATTATTTAAAGAAACTGTCAACTATAGTTGAGAATGTATCTTGGTGCCTAATATTATTTTACATAAATCTTAAATAAATTGATATGTTTAAAAATATTTAAAACCTTAAAAATTTTACATAATTTATTTTAAACCGCTGATTATAATAAATTAATTCATTTCTCTACAACCGCGTATAAAAATTTAAGATAACAATTACATTAATTAACATCTTAATAAATGTAACTCATAAATAATAAATATTGATGTATGTAATTACATATTATGCGTTTCTATAAGATTACATAAAGTAATGTAAAAATTATTTGTTTTGTACAACAATAGGTTTTGGTGTAACAACAAACTAAAGATGTTGTATCTCATAGCGCTTAATTTTGTTCACATGTCAGTAATTTGACATCTTCGTAATTTTATGTGGCGCGTAAATTGATGATCCAACGCAAGATGTAATAAGGATTACCTATTTACTTATGATGAAAGAAGTTGCTTTGATAGTTTCGTAATTGTCGTCGACTTGGTTCATTTAACCAATGCCAATCCTGATTCATTCGAAATTGAATTTCTTCAGAATTTAGAATTTAAATATTATATTGCGTAGAATAATTTTTAAATTGTGAACGTCATAGAGATCTATAAACAATTTTAGAATTTAGCTTTAGACATCGTGATAGATAACGATGCTCGTAAAAGCGCTGTATCGTCAGCGTCCAATGAAAGTGAAAACGTAAATACGGCGATACAACGGTATCAATTAAGGATGAGGCGATGGATGGAAAGTTTAAGTAGGTAGATGTTAGATAACGATATTAGAGAGCTCTGAAGAGGCCTTTCCTCGACCGAGCGCCGCTTGAATGTATTTGATTGATGGAAGTAAGACATGAAGGTAATCTTTGAATTGTCGTACCATTTAAATAATTCCTCAATCGGGATCACGTAAGCCGCGCAAGAGTTTCCTAAATATTGCGGTTGACTCGCCACCAAAATTTGCATAAATAGTTCGCATAAATTAATACGAAATTTATTGTAACGCGCAGTGACCTAAATTTGTAATCGGATGCAAAATAGATTACAGCTATACGTTATTCCAATTTGATCAACCTCTTAGATAATAATTCATGCACACGTTTCTCATGCGAAATGATAAATGCTTCGTACTGACGTGTTTTTGTAAAAATGCAAATTGCATTAACAAACGTCAGAGTAGGACGATATGAAAGGCATTTGCGATAACTGTAGGTACGTTGTTAACATAAACAGTCAAGATGACATTATGATATTATGTAATTTTACTTAGAAAATAGTCGTAGTTGAAACGCAGATAAACTCTCTCTCTCTCTCTCTATTCAGACTGTCATAGACTATAAATTACGATCGTTAAGATAAGTTATTAGTATAGTAACAAAATTACACTCGTAAATATAAATATTTCTAACAAAAACGTTGTATCACGTGCAAAAACTATTATTTCTAACAATGAACGTCGCGATCTTCGGTAGAAATTAAGTTCGCTTGATTAATTGAAAAAAAATGAAATATATTTCATTAAGCAAAAAAATGAAAATGAAAGAACAATCATTTAGCTAAAGCAAAGTGTTTACTTCAGGGAAAACTGGAAAAACCAGCAAAACTTGGAATTTTCAGGGAATGTCTTTTTTACCCTTGAAATCATGAATTTTCATGGAATTTTGGTACTAAAGAGAACATTTTTAAAAATTTAAATTAAAATTCCATCTTTTTTTCTAAAAAAATTAAAATTTCCTTGAGGTTTTTTTTTTGATAATGCAAAATGTCGACAATCAATTAGTAATAAATGTGACATATGCAGCCACATAAGTTCACGTACATTTTTGTCTAACTCTTTAAAAAAAGAATGACAATAGAAGATATTAGACTACATCATTTAAAAATTGTTAATGCCTATTTCCAGTAGATTAATTTTAATCTCAACTAACTAACTTTTTATCTTTTTTTAATTCTAAGAATTAGAAGAAGATAAAAAGTAAGTTAAACTGAGATCAAAGTTAATTCACATTGAAATGGACATAAAAGTATTTAAACACGTTTCGAATTCTATACTTTCGGTAAGATTTGTGTATTGTGTACAGACACACACAGATCGTTAAATGCCATTTAGCTCATATTTTTATTTTTAGTTCTTTCTCATATTTGACAACCGAAACATTGGTATGCCTTTTTATAATTATGAAGCATTAAAAGATATAAAAATAAATTTATTTCAAAACTGTATTAAAATATTATCTAATCTCATCTGAAATTTTGAATAAAATTCCCGGAAACCCCAGAAATTCTAAAAGAAATTTTTTTTACAAAATTTGAGTAAACACTCTGTAAAGATAAATGTGATTTCGCAGATTCGGGTTGAATCAAAGGTTATCGAAGATTTCGAAGAACATACGTTTTTATCATGCTAGCGTAAAAAAAATGCGGGTTAGCATGTTTGTCCACGGAAGCAATGATGATTCAGATTCGTTATGCGGAACGTTTCACGCGCACACGGAATGAAAATATCCACTAATGGCGTGGGATTTTTACAACGTATATACAATAAGAAGATAGACGAAAGATGCTCTTTATTCGTTAACGTCAGCATTAGTCACGTCTGTATTTGCAGGTGCGGCTATTTTGCACATCGCCGCGCCGCGCCGCGCCGCGCCGCGAATGCATAATAACAGGAATTACGCGAGTATACGTGAATCGTTAATCTGTATTAACGCGCGAGTTTTATTCGCGAGACTGCCAGAAAAAAGTTGCGTAATCGCATAACAGCCTTGATGACTTTTTGTAATGTCTCGGTCGAAAGTACTTTTGTCCGCAACAATCATTTAATATAAGCGATGCATTATTCAATATATCCGTTGACGATTTAACAGTAGAGAGTAAAACGCAATTCGCGTGCCCTCTTCCAATTTGCTCGCGAGTAAGATTATAAATTTAACAAATTCGCTAAACCGTTTGATGCCAATTAACATGGTCCATTTTGTCGTCGGCAACACGTGTCAGTTATATAACAATGTCGCGCAATGGAAATAAAAAAAAAACGATTACAAAAATTATTGCTTACTGACAGCGGCGTTCTATTACGTCGTCGCGTAAACACGTTAGAAAAAACTGAAACGCGCGATTTTTACATGCAACGCTAATACGCGGATCAAAGCGCATCTGAGCGTAACTGTTAAACCGCAAAAGAAAAAAGAACCGTTAAAACTCAACTCTTTTAAGTTTCGTCAGATCCCGCGAAAGCGGAGTGACTGTATTCGATAACTAATTTGTGTGTGTGTGTGTGTGTGTGTGTGTGTGTGTGTGTGTGTGTGTGTGTGTGTGTGTGTGTGTGTGTGTGTGTGTGTGTGTGTGTGTGTGTGTGTGTGCCAATCCTTTTGCACATAATAATGAGCTGTTATTAGATGTGGCAAATGCGTGCCTTATGTTAGAGCGCCTTTGTTGTACGAACAAAACCCTGCTTGAAATTCGATTAATCATTTAATTATCATACCAGAACCGCGGGATACATGCATTTAACATGCAGTTCTCGATCGGAAAGCCGATCCTAGCTAAAGTTCCCCTTTGTTGTTGTTACGATAAAACAAAACCCTCGCTTGAAATTTCATTAATCATTTAATTACCATATCGAAACCGCCGGATAACATTTAACAGGTCTCGCCGATTCCCGGAAACATGATGGTCGATCTTCGCATCCGCAATCAGCGTGCCATGCCGCCAACAAACGGTTTAATTAACGCGTGCGAATAAAGGCGCCTTTAGGGTTGATTGCCAAATGCAACGTGCACGAACATTCTCTATGTTACACGGTATAGGCATTAATATCAAAGTAAAAGCAGTCACGTGATCTAGAATGTAATCTATCTTTGGATATGGGAAGACTGCGGAGAGAAGCGCGATCACACGAGAGAGAAATATGAAACAAATGTTTAAATATCATTCATACAATATCGGATATTATAATTTACATTTGAATTATAATGATGCGTCGAGAATTTAAAAGAACATCTATGTGTACATCTATGAAAAAATTTCTCCTCTTATTAAAAAAATATAATTAAAAATATTTCGAGCATCCATGCTTAAATTTAATTTAGACATTTTGAAATTAAAATTAAAACTATTAATCTTTCTATCGTTAATAAAAGGTAACTGTACCCTATATAGCTTACCTAAGCTTCTTTCTAATTTTTTGCTGAATCCAAAATTAAAAACTGATAGCTACATTTTAAGTAGAAAATATTTCTAAACTTTCATTTAAAATATGGGAACAATTTCAAATATTTATGTGGGTGCAATGAAGATTTTTAGAAAAGGTACCATTTAGATCATAGTGGATACATAAGTGTACTCAATATGGCCTAATTATATGATTTGCCCTTTTAACACTTTTTCAAAAAATATTTGAAAAATGAATAATAAAATAATCCAATATTGCATTTATATTTTATTAACATATTAATGTGTTTATTAACATATTGACATATAAGAGTAACGCACAAAGAACTATTATTGTCAACAATCTATTAACAATCTATTAAGTAAACAATTGACTTGGCTTAACCCTTTTCGCACTCGTAGTTACCCTGAGGCAACAATCTTCAGACCTACCTCATACATCCAGACCTCAAACTAATCGATATTTGAACATTTTAATCTTTTCGAAACCGTTAAGAAGAAAATTAAAAAAAAAAACTAAATATACCATTTCTATATTATTAAAAACAATAATAAATAGAGATAAACTTTTTTTTTTCAAATAAAATTAATTTGGTATTGAAATGGTTAGAAATTAAATGGTTAAAACTTATGAATAACAGTTTAGTAAATGAATTAAAAATTATGATCTGAATTAATAAAAGTATCGAAAAAACATTACAATCAATGTGTGTGTGTACTCATCATTGATCTAGGCCATATCGAGTTTAATCTTAGTTTCTTTTTTCTTTTATTATAAGCAGAATAATATGAAAACAATAAAAATTACGACTCGTGCATACTGAAGTAAATTCGTAAATAAGATCATGGTCAAATAATCGACTAAATAAGATAAAATATTATAAAAATAGTGTATATATTGAAGTATTTCAAATAACACATGTCAATAAAACACATGTTTTGGTTTTACTTAGTCTTTCGTAAAGGACGTCAAACAATCGATTAAATTAATTTAATTCCTACAACTGTAATATAATTAATCTTAACGTTATGAAATATGTATAACGAAAGTATGGTATAAATTAAACACAGCGTTGCAAAATAAATATGAAGCTACAATAATATAAACTGCGGAATTTAATAACCATCACTTGATAATTATAGAAAAAAAGTAATTTTCCCGCGAAATATTAGATCATGAAAAACACAATCAAGAAAATTTTACTTTTGACCTCATTATCAACAACAGAATACGTAAACTGAGCAGTCAACTTTTGTAAACAAGTCACGTTAACAGCTTGTACGATATTGCATTATTTATTCAATTCATCATGTAACTGCTTAAAAACAGCAAGTAGGCCAGATTGAGAACCAGGCCCATATATGGTACAGTTACCTTATTATTTGGGGCATCCTTAAGACAAATGCGTCATGCGATAATCATTTGTGTTATTCTTCATTTATTGTTCAAAGAAAAAAGAACGTAATGATTTATATTATATTGCACACTGAAAATTATTATTATTTACTTAAGTATTAGTGATAATTACTACAGGAAAAGTTTTAATTGTGCTTTCAATGCACTGATTAATCGGTTCTTTCTTTGGTAGGATGCATCGTTGACTTGTAATCGTTTGTTACAGTAACGGGAGTCGTGCAACGGCAAAAAGAACTATTACATCGCGTTACGGACACTGCCGCGGACTACAGTATGTGTTCGCATAAATTGCAATGTTTATTCAAAGGCTTATGCATCCTCTTTACGCTTAGTACGGCTTTAGCGCAGCTTTGAAAAAGAAAAGCGAAAACAGGACAGCTTTTCGAAATTTGCAAATGCTTATGCGTATAAGAGAAACACTATATTAAAATAGACACACGCTTTAATTTGAAGACTCCAAAGGATCCTACAGTCATCCTTTATCTCTTTATATATTCTAGGCAGCATAAAACATTGCTGCAATGTTTTATGTGCTATCTGGGATTGCTACTATTACATTACAATTTATATAAACTGTATAATGGGCTTAATTAAGAAGGAAACAATTTTTAGTATATTGTCAAATAGTTCAACTTAATCTCTTAAATTTAATTCAAATGTTTAAAAATTGAATTTTGAATTCTTGATTCCTACACTGTTAATTGTATTGTAAAAATATGTATAACAATTTGCAATCTACATACTTTTCGGATACATTTTTTAGTGGGTGCAATTAAAAATTAGCTTCATATAATTTATTATTTTGTAAGATTTCTATGTTCAATGATGTGCATCTCGAAAGATCGCAATATAAACGAGAGCATGTCGAAAGGTTTCAGCGACTATTACTTCCGTGCGAAGCGTTGAAGAACGTAATTCGCGTTAATGTAAACTCTCCCGAGCGCGCGTGGAGTCGACAGGCTCAGAGATGCAAATATGCAGACGTCTAACGGAGAAATAGCAACGCAGTAATTCGATATCTGTAATAACGCGGCGTGGCGCGACGCTTTTGATTGAGAAGAGATTGCGTTTCTCTCTTTATTACAGATACGCTTGTAATTCCATTACAGAAGCTCGTGACCCAGATTCTTTCTTAATTCCTTTTTGAGTAAGCGGTATCGAGTGGCGCTTCGTTAGCGCTTTCAAATAATCACGATCAAATTGAATGTTTACGCGCTTTACTTATCAATCTTGATCGTTAACGGGAGAAATTATAAGAAAGGTCAACTCAGGCAACCTAAATAATATGTACTTTGATAATTCAAATTTGAATAATTATAATTAGGATAGTTAACATTTATCAGCTTGAAAAATTATGCATGCGCGCAAATACCTATTATATACGCAGGATAATTAACGGACATTCTTTCCACGATGGAAAATAACTACAATGTTACTTTTAATCTCGCGACGCCGCGCGCCGCCGCGACGCGAAAATTGCTAACTAGAGAATTGCTAATGAGATTAAAAAAATAACAACGTAATTCGGATAATTATAATGACGCTCGTGATACTTATTTTTTGGGCCTTCCGAATAATATATCGCCAAAGTATAGAGAGTGCTAAGAGCAAACAACAAAATAATAAACGTTTCAATGAACTCAGCAATATATTAGAAGTCTTCCTGCGTATTCTATTTAAATGCAAATGGTAGATGTCAAAGACCGAGAGGAATCAGCACAATGCTGATTAATTAACGATCTTATTATATTATGCTTGAAATTATTTCCGTGCTTCTATCTTTTCATTTTTTCTGAGAAACCTGTGTGTTTTTTGAATGAATATTTCTCAGCTATTCAATTCCTTTTCGCGACATTATTATACATATATTATGTAGGTTATATAATATTATGGTAAATTTAATTATAATGTGTTTCCCTATTTATATTTTTTTTTCGTTTTATATAAACTTAATGTTAATGGTTAATTTAAAAATGAAATATACATGTAATTTCTGCATTTCGAAAACAATAATTTCTCGATAAATGTTAGCATGAGATTTAATTTATTTTTCTCCTCAAAAAGGTTAAAAGTCCATTTCTCTTTTCAGAAATTAATTTGTTTTTTTTTTTCTTTAAAATCAATAAAATAATTTACGCGGTACGTTTTAAGCGCGCATGATTCATATCGCTAAACCGTATCAAGCTCTATAGAATTTGCAGTAATTTGTTTTCTATTATTCCACAGACGAGACTACATAAAGCTCGTCGTTTCACACAACATGTTTAATTACATTTTGCATATGTATAAATAATAAAGCGGAAATGACATAATACACACAGGAAGCTCGGTCCTCGCAGCATTGAAAGAGTTAATACCTAAGCAATGACAATATAACAAGCGGGCGCAATAAGACAAATAAGACAGAGAATGCAAATAAAGAGAGACACTTTCGTCTTTTGATTGTAGTAACCAGCGCGGTGGAGAAGCCGAGAAATTTATTGATCAATGCTACCAGGGTGACGACCGGATATAGTAAGTGTCGCGCATATCCAGTGTGTATGTGTGTATGTGTGTGTGTCGCGTATTTACATTAAGTTTATATTAATTGTCGAATCGGGCAGTTGACAGTGCAGCCTCGAAGGGTCTCGAGTTCAAGCTGAAAAGATTTCTAGAGAAATTCCGCACTCGGATGCGCAATGGTATTCCGGAATTGGGTATTCCTCCGTTGGAGCCGTTCACTCTCGACGAGATCGACATCGACATGGACAATCCAGAAATTGGAAAGTGAGTCGACAGATAGATACGCGATCGTGTACACCTCATTCCAGAAAATATGAAAGATTCGGTAAACAAAGAAAGTCTAAATAAAAAATTTGGTAATAATAATAACTAAGCCTTGATGAAATCATTTCAGTTAAATGTTTGGTTAATATAATCAAATATTTAATAATATTTAATTAGTAAACAATCAATAAAAAGGCTCAATAATTAAAATTTGTTTAAATAAAAAGCAAAAGGCAAAATTCAGCAAAGTTAGGTGATAATTGCTATGATATATTAATAAGATTATAAAATTAATCATAGATTAAACGATACAATTACTCAAACGTTTCGGCCATATATTGAAGGCCATCTTCAATGATACAAATTGTGTGCGATGAAGTAATTAAATTCGTCCGTTACAATTGCTTGCGGAATACATTTAATGATGCTTTAAAACATGGTGTGCGATGAAGTCTCAACATGATTACATCAGTTCGTTACAATTGCTCGTGGAATACATTTAACGATGCATTGAAACCATGGTAACTTGATTGATGGTTTTTGAGATACGTAGAGCAGCATATAACGTTCAAAATGTGATGCGATCGACTTTCAATTTACTTCATTAGACTAATAGTAATTAGATGGGATCAAAATATTGAGAAGTGTCACCAGATAAAGAAATAAACTGTCAAGTGCCGAAAATATATTAAATTGAAATTATTTCACCAAAGCTTATATACTTATATTTATATATATACATATACACACACACACACACACACACACATAAAATAACTGTTATCTAAGCTTCATTATTATTACCAAACTCTTTTTTCAGTGTAGTCTCAATAAATCAACAGTTTTAGAAGGCACACTACAAAGATTCATAGGATCAAAAATAATTTTATAATAATAAACTTTTCGCTAATAATTTCATTAACATTGTTCACAACTTCACTAAATTTAAACTTTATTTAATGGCAACAAAAGCGTAATAGTTGACAAAGTTTTTTTCAGTTAATGTAGCAGTGTAGTGAAAATTCAGTAGGATATTATACCAGTTTTGTGATAATTGATTTTACATTATCCGTATTTACGTACGTTTTAACTTTACTTTATCGATCGTAAAAAGATATACTTCCTAGGAAGTATCGTCTGTGCATATTCAAAACGTATTTGCTTCTCCACTTAGACATCAATTGTTGCAATCGCAATGTGTTAATACTTCCGCAAATAAGACATGTGTAAAACGTGATTGTAAATCTGTTTTCTCAGTATTTCCTTAGTAATCGAGAACCTGGCAATGAGGAACCTATCGACTTTCTTGATCGACCGAGCTAAGTTATCGCTAATCGGTCCTACTATCACCATCAACATCTCCATTCCCGAGATTTACGCATCGGGTCATTACAACATTTCCGGGATACTGGGCGATACGTTCCCGCTACGCGGCGCGGGCTCTTTCCAAACGATCATCCGCGACTTCCGCGTTTACGTGAACACCGTACTGGGCTACGCTAGAGGAATGTACCTGAAGAGATTCGATCTCGACTTTTCGCTGCGCACCATCAAGATGCACTTGGAGAACTTTATGGGCGGCGAGGAAATCGCACAAATTATGAGCAAGGTGAGACTAATAAGCATAGTTTGTTTTTTAACGAGTTTTCATCTATTTAAGTAGTAAACGATCAGTTAAGAAAATCTTTAACTTTGTGATGAATGAAAATAATGTTTCGTTTTACGAGTACGTTTGAATGTCATATAAAATTTTAATATTGGAGTACCATTTTCTTTAACCAAGTGCAAGCAAAATGTGTACGATTTAAAATTATTAATTCGTGAAGAAAATAAAATATTGTAAAAAAATGTTGATTGCGAATAATAATAGCTTTGATAAATATTTACTTAAATTTTAATTGCCTAACGATTATAATGGTATCATAGTCTTAAAAAGACATGTACCATTATATACGATTTAATATAAAAAATTTATATGACCATAATAAAATTTATACGATCATAGAAATAATAAAAAACATAATACGATAATTGTTTAGTAATAAACGGTCATTCACTGACGCATCCTCTAATTTAAGTTATTTTACAAGAATATTTTTTGGAGAAATTAAAATCTTTTTTCAACATAAAAATTCTGATAAATAACGTATCCTAACAATTAAATAAAGATACAAAAGGTATATTCTGAGTGAGAACGAGAGAGAGCCCGAGTCGAAATTTTACTTCAATTTTCGAGGTCAATTAGACCTTTTGAGCTTCTTTTTGAGCCTCAAAACGATATCAAAAAATTTGCCATTTTGAAGTTAAAAAGATGTTTTTTTAAAAATCTCTTAAAACCTCTTAAAACTCTTTACAGAGACCCTATTGTAAGCAATAGGTTCAAAAAAGACCTAGCAAATGAAAATGAATTGAAATGGATAGAAATGAATTCATTTCGACATCACGCCTTTCGAATTCACGCTTCAGATTTTTCAAATCCATTTGAATCCAAAAAATAATATGAATAACATCCAAATTCAACATGATGAATAACTCGTATTTCAATTCATTTGAATCTAAAAATAATATAATGGGAGTATGAATCCATCCGAATTCAAAAAATAATGAATAGCTCTCATTTCATATTTCAATTCATTTGAATCCAAAAATAATATAATGAGGACATGAATCCATTCGAATTCAAAATGATGAATAGCGCATTTCGTATTTCAATCCGTTTGAGTCCATTTGAATCCAAAAATACTCCGCGACTACTCTAAAGCGCGAACTCGGATAAATTAAATTGCAATTTTCAAATCATTTGAATCTATTTTCGTTTGCTTTAGTGTTTCAAATATCGAAATAAGCGTAAAAGGTCTAAAGTAGAGGTAACTGATGTCGAAGGTAGAAGTAAAATTTCGACTCGAGAGAGAAAATCTCTTAAACATTAAATTAACTAGAATTTCACAGATGTCTTCATAAAATCTACATAAAACTGTAGACGTGTAAAAAATAACCCTTTAAATGAAAGAGAAATAAAATTTATTTTACGATAGTCTTCGTAATGTCTATCCGTGAAGATGACTTTGCAATTTTACGATTCAAAGAGATTTATCGCACTTTTATAAATCGCAGCCGTTTTCGCGGAATAGTTCGTTTTACGATCAGTTACTATCTTGCGGGGTAATATTTATCATAAGAAACTTTTTTACGACCGTTCCGATTTTATTCTCGATGCACGCAAACATCAGTGGGGCGAGGTCGCATTTATCCGGCCATTGAAACCGAAATTCCATGTCGCTCGGCGAATATTAATCGCACGATTCATTCGTGTTTCACCTCGGCACCAACGAGAATCTCGGCTGCGCAACTGTCGATTTGAACACGTGTCGCCAATTGATTACCACCAAATGACTGCAATAAATCACAGATTATTGAAAATGTGAAACAATTTATACTTAACCCGCCGATAGTCCGACAATGAAAAATTACAACGATTTTAATATAACTGTGCGTCATACGTTTAATTTTCTCTACAGCTAAATTTCAGATTAAATAACACACGAGATCAATGGTCTGATGCAAAATTCCAGCGAAATAAAATCACCACAGGATGGATTTTATCTGGCGTGTGCGCCGATGTGAAGCACGACGAAAATTTCTGATTGTAACAATCGATCTATCGATTTACAGGTCTTCGAGGATTTAACACCGGAAGCAATGGACATCATTAAACCAGACATATTGCCACCTATTCAGAATTACGTGGCGAGCCACGTTAACGAGACGATTCATCATTTGACTATGAGAGATCTGTTTCACGTTCTCCTGGAGGAGTACGAGTTCGGTGACATCACGCACCTACTGATACCAGTGATACCCTAAGGAGCCATCCGAGGAGCGAAAACTGTGTAACCACATCGAAATGCATCGCCCGAATTATCGGGTCGCGCAATTACGAGCGCAATAACACGAGCTTAATGTATCTGACGATGCGTCGTCGTCCGAGTGTCTTTGTTCGAGGTGTGAGGGATCGATTGCAAACCAAGTACAACACACTGATGTGGACCGTTGCTACGGAGCGTACAATACCCGCGACGACTATAAAACGCGACAGGTCGAGTCGATTTTGAAGTCGGCTTTGTATTACGTAATACGCGTTGACCACTCGAAGGTCTTCGACTACCTTGCCTGATGCTCACCTTCGATTACCCATTGTCTTGCCGAGGAAGGAGTGTCTTATGCGCGACGGTGCGAGTTATTGACTTCCTTTCGTTTTATTTCTCTCCCTTAAGCGAAGTTAAATTAATTATTTTCGAGGTAATTAATTCACACGAATATATTAAAGATTCAAAAGTTGGATACGCACTGCTCGTTAGAAGAAATTAAGAATTAGTTTATGCCATAGCTCGTATGTACGCGATTTACATGATTCAACTATATAGTAACTCATCTCGTTAGCATCTGCTTGGAAACCCGGCGTAATTCCATGCGAAGACACCGTAAGGTTTCTCATCACCAGCCGCGAATGCACCGGCGAAAGAGGCGAAATGTTTAATTCATCGAATCGCTCGGTGAATCCCGGCGCATCTCTAATCCCCTGATAAAGACGAGCGAAAGTATTACGACCTTGAATGGCGATGGCGTTCAATCTTCAGCATTGCGAAATCGTCGCCAGCCGTTCATCCACCCAAGTGTCGGTGATCGATGATGAACGAGGCGAAACCGTGGAGAGACGATTTTACAGTGATGAAAACTATTAGCAAAATGACTCGCCATTTTTTTTATCGAAACTGTTGTACAGGGTAAGGCACTCAAATCTTTTAGGCGTGCGCCATTCATCGCGCATCAATTTTCATTGGTTGCTGTATATTGCAAATAATAAATTTTGTTAACTCTGCGAAAATCAAGCAAACCGAAGTCAATGAAAAATCTATTCTTGCATTCAATTACCGCTTCATTTTTTTCGTACAAGTAAATATAGTAATAATTTAATTTGGATTTTTTTTTATAATAAGGTAATAATTAATTGTTAATGTTTCATATACACATATTTACAAAATTTCTTTAATAATTTATAAATTCTTCTTAGTGACTATAATTGAGATTCGTCAAATGCTTTTAAAATACTTAAGTAATTCCAAAAACAGAATATAATTTTTCTAAATTTATATAAAGACGTTTAATTGTATGAAATTTCCTAAATTTGGGAGCGTTACGTATGACAGTTTCTACTCAAATATTACTTCCTACTTTCAATTTGTGATTACCAAAGAGATAATACTTTATAATATAAAATGATTGTTATATATGTATTGCATGAAAATTAATTTATAAATTTATTTGTTAAAAAAATACTATAATTCAAACAAACGTTACATCTAAAGTGATTTCAAAAGTATCTTCAAAAGTGATTCTTTTTCCTTTTGCAATTGCTCTGATTATCAAAAATCATTAGCAATGACCAGCATGTGCGGATTATTTTCATTTTAGCGTTCAAATTTCCATCTATAAAATATAATGTGCAAACGGTATATAATATGTAATGTGTACTGGCACGTATACAGTTTGCCGGAACATCGTATACTATTAAATTAATAGTTACATTATAATTATGCTAAACGCAATATGCGCCATAAACGTCAGTTAGGATTATAATTATAATTAAAAAGCAGTGTGTATGAAGAGTAGCAGAATTAATGTTGATGTTTTGTTAACTGTTATAAGATAATTTAGTGATAATGTGTTAATGGAACCACATTATTTACTGATTAAGATTATCGCTTTTTATAATAATCATAAAATTTATTAAATATTTATGATGTTACAGTTTTGTATATGTAACGAATCACATTTGTAAAACTTTGACATAATAACGATTTTACGATTAATCGTTTCTACGTGGACACGAATTAATTAAAGATACAATTTATTTTCCCGATACTCCCTCGCTTTAATCCTCCGATTATATTATCGGATTTATCCTATTAGATTACTGAACGGAAATCCATACAAGTAATCTTTTAAAATAATTTAAAATTCAAATTTCGATGACAAGGTATAATCTTATTTATATCTCGTCCGAAATTGATACTATTGAAAATTTGATAATAAATCAAGATCGCAAATCTGTCCGTCAAATAAATTTCATTTGATAATTATTTTTTGCAAATCTTTAGGTAATATCTTTCTACAGCGTTCTTAAAAACGATTTGATAGTGTTCATTGTTACGACACGAGTCGTCTACTAATCAATCATCTTTCATCACTTGTGTCTATCAGATGCTTTCAAACAGATTAAAAAAGATTCTCAATTTCGAGAGTCGCCAATTTTATTATTTACAAATTTCCATTTTCCGATCTTAGTTTTATATTCAATGCTTTCAATAAAATTTAATCAATCACATAAATACCTTTTTAAATCAACGAAGTTGAAGTTGTTTTATCCATATCGCGATCACAAAATCATTTTTTTTACGAAACGATTAATTAAACGAGATTCATCCCGGATTGACGACGATATAACAATTATTTGTTTCAGTTTCACAGCAAATGACATACGGAATATATAAAAAAATGTATGGTTAAAATTGATGAATAAAAAATAAAACAAAAGATCAATTAAAACGAAATTTATATGCGGATTATCTTTTATCTCTCATTCTAATATACAGAAGATGGAGGGAGAGGAATTAAATTTAAAACGTTATAAATTATTATCTTTGAAACTAGTAAAAAATGTTCCAGACGAAATATGTTGTATATTCTGAAAGTAATGGAAAAATCAATTTTCAAAAAAATTTGTTTTTAAGATCATATGAAGATCATACTATTTCTTTTAAATGAAATTACAATAGGATCCTCTATAACGCGAAAGGTACGTTCCGCGTCATAGGAATCTCGCGTTATACGAAACCAAGAGCGCCAAAACGTTAAAACTGAATAAGTACTCATTTTTTAATATAACAGAAAATAATATGCAATTTATTTTATTTTAAATAACATGTTAGAATTGAATAAATATTCTTTTTTAATATAACAGAAAATAATATGCAAATTATTCTATTTTAAACAACATGTTGGAACTGAATAAATACTTCTTTTTCTAATCGCGTTATACAGGGGCAGTAGCGCAATTTTTAATTCGCGTTATTACTTTAATACTTTTATAGAATAATTAGATGAAATCAATTACTTGAAATGTAGTTTCAGGAATAATAGTTAGTAACGCTTTAAATGGTCCACTCTATACAAGAAATTATTTAATGATTCAGTTCTATATCGAGTTCTATATGAAATAGAAATTCGCTTTAATTTTCCAATCTAATTATTATTATAATTCCTGCATTATTGTGATAAATTGTTCGAGCCGTTGTAGACTTGTGGATTTCGAATTACGCAGTTGGATACGCACATTAACTCCTCTAGATGTTTCAACGCATACACTCACGTTCGCCACTAAGTCAACATATAGGCGTGTAGTCGTACGCTTGGCGCAGTACGGAGCAACATCTGTGTTAAGCAAGAAAATCAATTTATTCGCGTGTTGACTGTCAATGAAAAAAAATTTTATACCAACGTAGTTCATACAAATGTCGATCTTGCCATCCGCACCGATGGAAATTTCAATTCCTTGCCAGAGGGGCTAATAAATATCGTGCTACGAATACGTGATTGTCAATAAGGGTACAGATCTCCGTCCCTACGTTATTCCTATCGAGATGCTCATCGGTTATCGATAACAGCTTATCTGGCGTCGTCGACTACCGTTTGTTTAACCAAGGCGTGAAAACAAACAATCGTCTTTAAACTTCTGTGAATCAGCGGATTTGCACAACATCGCATTTATGTAGAATCTTTACAGACTCTGTAACTGCAGAGTTATAGATGTAGAATATTCTTATATTTTCTCTTATATCGCCGAAAGTGAGATCAAGTTAAATTATAATAATAAGAAACTGTTTAATAAATCTTTAATCTCAATTTTTTCTCATTCAATTATTTTAAAATATATAAATCTTGAAAATTCACGTACTCTGTACGAGATAAATTTTCAAAAATTTTAAATCTAAGAGTACAGGATTGATATCCTTAGATCTTAGAATAATATTGCTCGAACAATTTCAACAGTTACATAAACGTAACGTTTTGCAAATACAAAAATATATAATATTTTTTATACACCTTGGTTATTTGGTATCCACCTTAATTAACTTGTTTTCTTTAATATAATCAATAGAAGATTAAATATCACGAGAGCAGATCTCTAATCTATATTTGACAAATACTGCTGAAAGTAATAGCCATTGATGAATGAGTATGTTTCTACGGGATTAAATCACCGCGTATTATCATTACCGCTGATACCATGAGCTTCCATTCACATGATACTATCATCAGTCTGTGATCACGCACATGCGTGGGCTCTGCCATTTAATCTCGCAAAGTGCCCATCCCTGTGGAGAAATACTTTTCTACAACAATCGCTCTCCATTTAATGCTAAAGAGCAAATCAAAGATCGATGACCTTTTTTTCTGTATCACAACTTGTTAACTTGAGTCATAAATTTAATCAATTTTCAAACTGGAGATACCCAGAAAAAACTGCGTGACTTATTTTAATATGAACATAATAGGAAAGTTTCATTTTCAACTCAAGTCTTAATAAAAAAAGTAAATAAATAAAATATCTCTGAAAGAGAAAGTATAGAAGGAAAATGTCGTATTAGTCTTATTGCAATTTCTACAGAAGTTTGCGTTGACACTTGCACGTTTATATTAATTAACGTACTTGTGCTCTTTCCGATATTAAAAGTTCGTACATGTATTGTACAAGCTTTTACAATCTAAATTTCTTCACTTAATGATAGGGAGACGTTATTACGTGCCAGTTCGAGAATATGGGATTTTTTCCATGCTACCTATTGAGATGTTTTCATTCCATAGAATTTTATTGGGCATGATAGAATTCAATAATCTCGAAAGATCGCGCGATTAGAATTCGATTCGGTGATAATACGTGCGAGAAGTAGATAGCGTGGGAAGCCACCGGATATTCGCGAGTATTTGACGAATACTAATCAGTCGTGTTTGATTGAATAACGCGTAGGTAGGCAAAACCGTGGTATGCTAAAACCGTGGGAAATATGCAGGTAGCGAATTTTCGATAATGCAGGTCCTCGACGAGACAACGCTGTGCGGTCAGAGTTTCAACAATAGATCACGCGCATGACGTACGTACCCGCGAGGATTGCACCGCAAACTCAGAATGTAAACGACATTCGTCTACGGTCACAATAAGCCTGTTAATTATTCCTGTTTACGATACCGCTTAATAAAAGAGCAAAGCCATTCGTGACATTGTTTCTTTTGCGTTTGTTCTTATTTTGCCGTAGAATAGGTGTTGCTATTGCGTATAAAGTAAACGTTCCCCCATTATACGAGCCTTATATGAGACGCAATATTTACGAAGATCGCTATTTCTTCAGTAATTGACTTTTACGACGCGGTAGTCGTTCACCTTGGGACAAAAGCGTTTGGACACTCATCCCACTTGATTTCTATAGTGAAATACAAAGCCGAAGGCAACACACGTATCGAAAATTCTGTTTGACATTATTTGTTGTTCAACAAACCGTGTAAAAGAAATTTTACACGAGTGGAACGGCCAATCAGAGTTGAAACGTTGTTAAAGTACGTCGAACGCTTCGCTATCGATCCAAGTGCACCAATTGCGATTACAAAGTTGCACAAATTTCTTGGCTCTGTTCCATTTCAAGCTTGACGAATCTCAGTGAGGAAACTTGAAATTTCGTTACGCAAAAATATCTTGGAATTCAAAAACTTGTAAATAAACTTACTGAACGCCTTGCAATTATTCGTCAACGTTAAGAAACATATGTTGCCTACAAGCGTAAAGGCAATGAAAATGGATGTACAGAGAAATTTTTTAAGAAGATAGCATTTTAACAGTCATTAAATATTACCTTTCAACCATTAAATAAAAAAAAATCTTGGAATTAAAATCCTGTCGAAAAGAATTGAAATGAGAGGAAAAAAAAACAAAGAATTCTGTTGATTTAATTATTTAAACACAAATAATTAATAAATCTTAACGGTCGTAGCTAAATCTTAAATGCTGAAATAAGCGCACAATAAAAGAATATTAGATATTTCCTAATAAGAAATAAGAATTGAAATTTTAGAATCAGTTTCCTCAATGAATACTACAGATAAATAATAAGTTATTATGTTGTGTCTTGTATGTACATTTATATCTTACGTTTTATTCGTACCTATTGTACGTTATGTTTAATATTCATCGAGAAAAACTAATTCTAAAATTTTAATTCTTATTTCTAATATCTAATATTCCTCTATTATGCGCAAAGCCATGTTTTTTTATGTGATTTTACATGCAACTTCTAGTTTTTTTGAGTTCGAAAGTTGTGTGCCGTTACTTTCAGTTTCAAATGCAGCTCTTAAATCAAATCAGAAAATATTTTTTATACTGCAAAAGAATCTATAGAATTCGAAATCCTATTTAATTAGTTTATTATATATTTGTTGGTCCGTTTTTTATAGTGCATTTATAAGTGAATGAATAAATTATAATTTTGTAACCTTTGAATTTGTCCGTATTTGGATCGTATTATATTTGCATTTGAATCGGAAAAATAATATCTTTAAATTTATTTAATTTACTAAAAGCTTTTGCATTTTTCTAGTCGTTTTTTTAGTAACTCAAAACTATTAAAGTCTACATATTTTCGTAAGTCTTCAATTTAGATTTAAGTAAAGAATTCATACACTGAGAGAAAAAATTCCTAAATTTTAATAAATATTTATTCGAAAAGTACTAATAAAATATTTAATTACGGTACATATTTACTCTATAATAAAAAATTATACTTAAATTAAATTAGTAGTTTTTGTACTAAATAAACATATATTTATATTTAGTAAATATTTCATTAGTACTATTCGAATAAATATTTATTAAAATTTGATCATTTTTCCCTCAGTGTAAAATTTGATATACTAATTTTATCGAAACAATTGAAATTGTTCTCATTTCGTCAGAAGTAAAAAAAGTGTAAGGTACGTGAGCTGAACAAGATTCACTTAATTTATTTTACTTTTTAAAAATTTAATTAAAGACTAGAGTTTTTCTAAATTTTATTAAATAGAGAAAATATTAAAAAAAATATATATTGTAGTCTCTCTTTTTATTTTGCGGTTCAAGAAAGTTAGGGTGAAACACGGTTTGCGGCTGGCTTCTAGCCACTTTATATACCCTCGAAAGCAACAGTTGGTGGGGAGCCAACACGCCAACCGACAGGCGCACAAAACGCGTATGCGGGTGCAACGAGGAAAGCTCGGTACGTACGCCGGCGACAGGGGTGCACGAGAGAGAGAGAGAGAGAGAGAGAGAGAGAGAGAACGAGAGAAGGAGTGGAGGGAAGCGGAAATCGGACGGACATGCGTAAGATCCAACAATATAGAAACCGAGGGTCGTATATCTCAGGAAGGCAGTCGCGTTGAAACGGCGCGCGATGTCGGACGCACGGATATGCATGGACAGTTTTGACAGTTCAACGCACCGCAAGCACACCGAAATGTTACGCGAATAACAAGTCGCTTCGAAGCGACCTAAACTTCGACGCGAAGATCAAACTGAAAATTTTCGTTATGCGGTCGAAAATTCTCCAAAACCGATATATATGTATTAGTATCGATTATTTTGTAAATTATGTAGCGGCAAATACTACGAAAAAAGTTCGATCAGGAAAAAAATAAATGATAAGGATTTGTATCGTATGATAGATATCGATTCGCAGATATAAAAAGATTGATATTCACGTGACGCGATGTGCAGCGTGACAAGTGCCCAATCATTACATCACGCGGTGTAAAATTGCTATAGGAGGAATGCACGAATTTTTGCAAACAACGAGACGTACGCATAATTACGTATTATTTGCAAGAGTTACTGTGGCCTCGTGTCGTAATCAATATATTTTCATCATGCAAGAGCTATCAAAAAGTCATAGGTAACATTTAACGCGATCTATACACTGAGAGAAAAAGTTGGGTGCAATTATCATAATTTAATTATAATTTATAGCCATTTTTTATGCCAACTATGTATTTAACCATGCAAATTATAGCTATTAATTATTATTACTACATAAATAGCAAGCAAATATTTTAAAAAGTTCTATTTCCTATTGTGATTTTTACATTTACTACATAAAAACGTTTATTTTGTTTTTATTATCCATATTAATGTTTTACTATATTAATATTTAAAATTAATATAATTTATAGTAAAATTCTTCGTAATTGGTAATGTAAACGTAAGTATTATGGTACTAACATTAAAGTAATAATAACTGTAAAAATAAAGCCCCGAATCAATTATTTTATCATGCAATTGTAGTTACAAATAACATTTTTCTCTCAGTGCAGTGACAGGATAAAAAGAGCCCGTCGGAAAATTTACTTATCGTACAAAAGTCATTATAAATAGTCAAAAGGTAACATTTAACGCGATTTGGTTTGTACACTGAGAGAAAAAAAATTATTGCAATTACCATTATTATTTAACTATAATTTATAATCATCTTCGATGTCAACTATATATTTATAGTTATTTTAACCATGCAATTATAATTTTTAGTTATTATTACTATGTAAATAGTAAGTAAAAAGTGATATTTATGATAATTGTGATTTTGACATATTGTGTATAAAAATGATGTTTATTTTATTTTCACCATTCATATCTTGATATTTTACTACATTAATATTTGAAATTATCATAATTTATATTAAAATCTTTTCATAGTTGGTAAAATTGTAAACATATAATAAATATTATTGACATAGCAATAATAACTATAAAAGCGGCACTATTTATTTACTTATTTTATCATGTAATTGTAGTCCAATGCCAAACATTTTTTTCTCGGTGCAATGACAAGATATAAAGCTCGTCGGAGAATAGCTTCTTTTATCGTAAAAGAGTTATCATAAATAGTCAAAAGGAAACGATAACATTTCACGCGATCTGTAGTGACAGGATATAAAGAGCTCTTCGGGGAGTTTATGTAACAAAAAGATTTATTCCACATTGTCGAAGAAACGAAATCTTGTAGAGATATTATTAAAAAATGTATTAGAGTATCATATGATACAAAAGAAAAGAAGGTAAGAACCAAAAAAATGAAATGATATACACGTGTAAATTTATATTACATTTACTCTTAAAAGAGAACAGTAAATCGTTTCGACTGTATGAGTTTAGAGCACGACTTCATAAGTTTAGAGCAAGAGCTACCGCATCGCGTGTGAAGTGAAACATTCGAAAGAATTAAAAGCGTAATTGAACTAATTAATTAAAGTGGTAACATTTAACGCGAACCTTAATAGGAACTTAAAAGTCATATATAATACACAACGTTAAATTATTATATATAGGCTAATATTTAACAAAATCATATTCCGAGAATCATATCCTGTTTCAGCATTTACCCTTTTTCTGCTTTAAAAATTAGATAAGTGTATATGCAAACGTAGGTAGGTCTAAAAAAAGAATGAAAAGAGATATGTAGAGCAATGTAGAAAGTTTCTCTAAGGGTGTGTCCGGGGAAGCGCTATTAGCGCTATTTGCATCAGTCCATCCTTGTTTTACATCTAATCAATGATAAAGATAGAATAACACAAATAGCGCTAATAGCGTCTCCCCGAACGCACCCTAAGAATCCGGAATATTCTCGCGTTAACTTCGGTTGGCATTTGTGCGACTACATGTATGCGGAGCGCTTCGGAAGTTAATAACACATTCCACGTCGATTTAGGACAAAGGGTTGATGCAGATAACCTCGATAAACTGAGATCCTAAGACGCCACGAGAAACAGATGACAGATGATAGATAATTAAATTCCTATTATCCGCGGCGCGGCGCGGCGCGTTACGCGATAGAGAGAGAGAGAGAGAGAGAGAGAGAGAGAGAGAGAGAGAGAGAGAGATGGTGGTCGCTTATCATCGCGATATAAACAGGTGCATCATCGACGCGCGCGGCACACGACCGCGGTTACTCATGACGGACAGCGTGCGGTACGGTGAGTTTCCGCGGACCGGCCGCTGTTTTCGCCACGAGTAAGAGACATCGGCCGACGGCTGACAAGTTGCGCGTTGCGCAAATTACCCGCGAAAATTTCGACGGATCCGCGCGAATTAAGCAAGTCAACTTCTTTCGCCAACGTGACGGCGTCAACGTGGACGGGACAAGTGGGAAGTTCAGCTGATTATAAAAGAACGCACGCAGCACGTGGTGGAAACACTCTTTCGAGGATGCCTCGTTCCACGGTAAGTACCTTTGCATTTAGTGTTTCGCTCGCGAGTAAACGCGCGTAGCGATAGATTGAATTAGCGTTCTCGCGGTCAGCCTTGGAACGCGCGCTTCCTGATACGATCCCGCGAGTGCATTCTACAGATTTCCTTCTGTTGTTGCGAGATACAAAGTGGGATGATATCAGGACGATACACCTAATGTGCAACCATCACTCATCCTACTTGCCAAAGTAGGATGAATGATACGCTTCTATGTTATTGCATGCGGAAAAATAATAAACACGATTACCGTATCTACGATCTACATGTACTCTTTGAAACAGAGTTCGGAAGTAACTCGTTACTTCCCCCAGAGTAAAAAACGTGACGTTGCAATTATGTTGTTGTGACACAGCAACATAATTGCAATATCACGGTGACGTTTTTCACTGGGGGTTATAACAAAGTTACAGTTAAAATTACTTTTCTTCCGGTAACTTAACTTTATTCCCTTTTCTTTCTGTCTATAACTGTAACTCAACTTAATTACATATTTTGATAACTAGTAATTAATTTAATAGTTACTTATATTTCACACACAACAAATTTATTCGTAAACATATGGTCTGCGTTCAGCAAAATAAAATGATAAATCGGCTTCGAGAACAGACATCAACAATAATAAACATTAAAGTAGAAACTTTATAAACCTTATTAAAAATAAGATCAATGGTTTATAATGATTTTTTCATAAAATTCGAATTTGACGAACTTTTTAGTTAAAAAATATTGATCCCATAATTTTGAAAGCATAATATTCCAAGTATATATATTAATTTATTATGTAAATGGTTAATTTTTTCAGTTAATATATTAAATATATTTGGCTTTAAGTTCTTAAAATAACTGTGATGCAGCATGCAATCGAGTATTTAATATAATATCAATCATCAAATTATTTATCGTTATTATTTAGTATAATAATTTTTTTTAATTTAGTAAATTAATTTAATAATGTTAGAAATGTAAGATTTTTGTATTTAATAGCAAAGCATAAACAGTTGAAAAAATTAAAAAGCAACAACTCGTTACTTTTTGAGTAACTGTAACTGTAACGTGTTACTTTTTACAGTTTGTAACTATTCATAGTTGTAACGGTAACTTTTAGGAAAAAAAAAATTGTAACTAGTTACTTCCACAAAATTCTGTCTCTAAATCTCATTGGATGAAACGTCACTCTAAACAGTGAATTTTGATTCTTATCAGAATGACAGATCACTGTGAACATTGCGCGAGCTCAATTTTCATTCTTTTACAGTTCATTCTACGAGATTTACTCTACGTGAATAAGTTATACAAGACTCAATTCTAATAATCTTATGTAATAATTTTGCCTTCCATTACTTTTAATCTAAGATAATGGTTACTTTCATTTCTTTATCTAACGGAATGATGTCAGTGATATAGAGAAATTGTTGCCCTTTTCGTACTCGTTGCTATGGTTTTGTCACGTGCCAAGTTGAATACAGTTCTCAATTTTGCAATTCTTGTTTCGTACAGGTGAACACGTGGGTTATATCGAAAGTTTTAACGAAATAAGTTCCATTTCTAATCACCCTGAGATGAATTCTGATTACATTCGATGTAGCACGGCAATTATCCAGCTATGTTTACAGTATAATTACACGATAATCGATGATATTCGATTAATCTACGATGCAATAATATTCTCACGTGTACCTGGTATATCTAGACTTCGTCTAACTCTAGTCTGATTCTAACTTTATGCTTATGATTGAATACGATCATTATTTTGGACAAATAAACACGACACGAAGCCATTTTATTTTGCGCAAAAAAATATTATTTTTAAATAAATAAACATTTTGATACATATGGAACTAACGTGAATAAAAGTTTTCACAATCTACAAATAATATATAAATATATGCATAAAAGATCATAAAAAGCATATAATGCAATTGAAATCTAGATAAAGCCAACGAACGTAGACTTTAGTGATCAATAATATACATATTTTGTATGTGATTTTTACATACATTTTCTAGTTTTTTAAAACTGCGCGCCGTTACAAGAAAGTCTTGAAACGCAATTCTCAAATTGAATCAAAATAATATCATAATAATCAATTTAATAATATATAATGCTAACAAGGGGTTATTAGGGTAAAGTCGCCTTGAGATTATGAGATACCTTTTTTTTAAAGACTTATAATTTATGTAATTTGTACAGTTAACTCTAATTATCATATCCAGTATTTTTCTAATAATACTGTTGGATAAAAATGATTCTAATTTTTTAGAAGAACGCGCAAAGCTATTGTTGCACGTACTGTACGAGTGATTGACAGATCGGCATTCCATAGGGCCGTTTCTTACTTTCGGTTAGTCGCTACTGAACTGTCGAATATACTTTGCGCTATACTTTCACACGTATTTTCGTATAATTATTCAATAAGTTTTTATTGAAAAATCATTATTCAAATTTCTTTAAACAAATTACATTATAATTATTTCTTATTAACATACATATGTGTGCGTTTGTGTCATAATGATGATGCTAATAAATTAAGTAAAGTGAGCATCGTGTTTGATAAACATTGCTCGACTTCCTTCTCCAACGCTTACAAAGACTAGCTCCAACAAATACGACCTTACTCTATCACTGCATGCAGAATTTATTACTAAATATTTATTTATTATATAATAAACAAGATTTAAAGACTCACCTCAATAAAATTTTATAACATTCAATTAAAAAAAATTTCTTTTCAACGACTGCACGCATGATTTAATAATAAATTTTCTACTAAATAGATTTCATCCCAAGAGTAATAAGTTTATGATGGTACCAAACACATGCGCTTATTAATGTAGCAGAAACCTACCTCATATTAGGATGCTATTCTATAATAGGCGACTTTATCCTATGATTATTTCAAGGCCAAAAATAACGGCGCAAAATTTTTAAGAACTAGAAAATGTGTATAAAAACCACACACAAAATATGTTACTGAGCAATAAGATCTGCTATGGATCATTCATTTGGCCTTATTATAATTTTTATAATCTTTAAATTCTGAATATATCTAATCTTCTCTCCGATCCTCAAAGTTACATAGTAATTAAAATAATACAAGCACTTTATGACTAAACATAGAGGTCGACTCTCGTTTTATATCGTGGCATGATAATCCAAGGAGGAACATCTTGAACGTCGAAAGACAATCGTTGTTTATCTTTCGGCACGCAATAAAACTTGTATCTCGCGATCTTCGACGGGTAAATATACTTGATCGCTGGAAATAATGTGACAACACTTGAAAACATAAATTTCGACCGCGTTTTCGCGTGCGCCTTTCACGTTTCCGCAGAAGCCACGGTACACTGAGAGAAATGTTTGGTAAAATCAACCAAAATTTGGTTAAATAGGGATCAAATGAATTTTATAGTGATAGTTACTAAATATATAGTTGTTTTGATCAAACAATTTGTAGCCTTAATAATTATTTTCATACAACAAATTACAAAAAGTTTTGTTAAATGTAACTAAGTATTTGGTACCACACAGAAAAAAAATTAGTATCAAATCAACAATTCAACATTGTTGCATATATAAGCCAGAATATAAAATCTTCTTGGAAGATTTTATAATCTTAAACAGACATAATTTGCTAACATAAAGAAATTTTGTTTCTTCATGTAAGCAAATTATGACTGTTAAAGATTATCAAATTCTTCCTAGAAGATTTTATATTCTTGCTTATATATGAAACAATGAATTGTTGATTTGATATTCATTTCTCTCTGTGCAGTAACTATAAAATTCATTTGGCCACTTGTCAATCAAACATAAGTAGATCTTACCAAACGATTTCTCTCAGTGTACCGTGGCTACGTTCAGATGCAACTGTAGGGAAATGTAGGGAAAAAGGGAAAGGAAACGAAGTTTAGCGCACAGGGAGAATAGTGCCAAATACCTGCCAAATACCCGTACGTTTGAAAACGTTGGACGGTACGATGTATGTAGCGCGGAATTGTTCTTATCTGTGCCAGCGTGTGCCAGCCGTGACAAACGCAAAAGCGATAAACAATAGCTGTGCTAAGCAGCTTACGAGAAACAACAGAGATTTAGTGGCGCCGTTTGCTCATCTGACCCACTCTACACGGGCGGGATACGCCGGGCAATTGTATTTAGCCACATCGATGCCGATATGGAGGTTGGTTGTTACGCGCCGCGCGCATAACATCCAGCTTATTTTATTTTTATTAATTCTTTTCTAAATAACATTAACTTCGATATAATTGCCAACATTGTTATCCACTGACACTTGAAAAATTGATGAGAAGTCTATGAAAGAATTTGTATTGTCATGAGAATATTAATTACGCGATAGAAAGAGCAGAATTTATTACGCATATAAGCAATTCTTATCACGTGTTATTTTTTTTTTATTTCCACCCATTTGCTGAATGTTATTAATTCAATTTCGTATCATCGTACGTGATCTAAATGACCATATGTACGTTTTGTTCTCTTGTTGCCTCTGACTTGGAGTCCGCAATATATTTTTTTCTCTTTTCATAAAACAATTTGAACATGTCATACGTGCGCGATTTAGTTTCAACTTCGGGAAACTGTTGCCCCCAAGTGCTAAGGCTATTATTTTATAACAGTTACGCTTCGCGCTCGAGAGATCGAAAAAGAAATCTGTCAAAACTTTTCGACGAGCAAGGCTTTTCGATATAAATAACAGCTCGACGCAATCGATCGTGTTTTGTTTCGAAAAGATCGCGGTATCTTATCGGAAATAAGAGCAATTCCATATATATATACACACATGAAGAGGTAGATACTTAGAATCAACCTTACAATCGCACGCTCGTAAAGAACGGTTATCTGAGAATACACGATTATCTGGAACGGTAACTGTGATCTATTGCCACGTGTTATCTCAACTATTTCCGCAAGAAGATGAAAAGGGAGATATATATACACGAGCCTGCTCGTAAATTACATTGACATTTTCTGAACGAGCTTACATAAGTATATCGATAATTGAAATCAAACTAACGAATCAAAATAATCGATCTTTCCCGTAAATTATTACGAACGAAACTTGCAAATTAAGAGACTCTCGTCCAAGTAAACAAACGTAGATGTAATAAAGTGATCTCGCGCTCGCGAGATGTCGTAAAAGACATTTACGAAATCAACAGACTCTTACTCCATAGTTCACGCTGAATTAATCAACCGAGAATTAAAAGTGCTCTATCATTGCAGTAAATTGCACGACGGATCACTCTCGTGGCAATAAAGTCGGTAAATTTCAAACATTTCTACTTCGTCTCGGAATGACAAATTAATTCGAACAAATTTTACTATCGACTGTCAAAGCTTTTAGCTTTAAAAATTAGTGAAAGATCGCATCGAATAAATATGAATAAATAATATCTGATCGTTTCAGAGTATTGTCAACTGATGATTTTACCAATGGCGTTCGGTTCACCTCGGTATCGGTACAGCCGTATCGTATTATAGCCCAGTATTATATGTACAATTTTTACTCGCTCGCTCGAGTATAATGCTAGATAATGAAACAATTACTCGCAATATCCAGCCACCTTTTCTTAAACCTTTCGACGATACAATGTTAACATAATCGAGTTTGACAACGATAAAATAAAAACAACGGCTGCGACAATTTCTCGAACGTGCATAATTAATATTGCATGAACGTTAATTAAAGCTACGCTAGAATGGATGAACCGTAAAAGGTCTTATTTTAGATTATAATAAGAGGACTGAAGCTCATCAGGAGGATATTTTCCTCTATCGTTATTCCTTCATAAATTTATGCAACGAGTGTTGCGTATTTAATTACTTATACACAACAATTTTTATTATTCAATTATTATAATTTATCTTCCATGTATTTCGCACATTGTGAAAAATAAGTAGAAATATCACATTTGCTTATACTTCCTAAGTTTTCACTACTGATATTATAGCTTATTCACAATACATGCACGAAAAAAACCGGTTTTAAAGAAGTAAAAAAATTTAACCAGATGCAGATCGAAAAATAATTTTATTCCATCATTAAAATAATTGTTAAAGATATTAAAAAGGACGCTTTATAATGATAATGTTGCAACAAATTTCGACACTTTAGCGCGCGCGCAACCAGTCTTGATGACTGTGAGTGTCCTATGTAATTATTTTGGTAGTTCAATGATATCATTTTCAAATCTCTGCTGGTAGTTATTTAAAAAATTTTAAATATTTTCAGCATTTTTTAATCTTGAGCAATTTTAAAAACTTGAATAAAATTGTTCTTTCCGCGTATATATACGTATATACTGTATGCGTATATAGATATTGAATAATAAAGAGTTGACAACAGAAGAAAATTTCATTCATACGATGAATCCACTGCGCTCGAGATCCGAAAGATTCAATTAAATCGCCTCGACGGAAAAAATCAATAAGCCAATCAAGAGTCTTAGCAACACTTCGTTTGTTTGTTTGTACGATAGAAAAATCAATTAAATAAATAAGCAGAAGGAGAAGGACTACTCGAGACTCGCCTCTCATTGGTAAACTACGTTTTGCGATCATTTAAAGCGTAGAAAATAAATGTAGTCATCAGAAATTATTATTTTACTCGCGCACAACCATAGCCAAAAATATTAGGCATCTTTAATTTTTTTAATATTTTTAACCAGAATTAAACCAGATTTATGCCTATTTCTACCAATGCAGATTAACTTTAATCTTAGTTTAACTTACTCTTTATCTTTTTCCAATTTTTAGAACTAAAGAAAGATAAAGGGTAAGTTAAACTGAGATTAAAGTTAATCTGCGTTGGTAGAAATAGGCATTAAACAGAAATTAAAATATGAATTAGCCTTTGTTTCAACAACCCTTTAAACTTAAGATTCAATTAAATCGCCTCGCGTAAATAAAACCAGAAATCAATATGAAATGATACAAATAAAAGAATTCTAGACAAACGAAAAAAATATTGATGCTTAATAATATATATATCCTGGAAAAAGGCAATGACATTAATCGGCAAATACGATAATTTCCACCGAAGGCATTATGCGATCCCGCAACATTGCTCGGGTGGCAAGGTCTAAATTCAATAAAGCGACGCACACCACCCCGTCATACGCACACGTCGCGCGTTCCGCTTGCCAATCGCAAACGCGTGATTAAATTACGCGGATACGCGCATCATGTGACGCTTTGAATTTTTCACGGATCCCCGCACGAGAATCGATCCGCGACACGAGTGCACGGAAAATATTGACGTACTTGCGCCGCGCGACAAGCCTTCACTCCCAGTGTCGATATTAAGAGACGAGAGCCACAGTGACGACGGACCGGGGAATTATGTGTACCCTTGGGTGGGTTCTCATACAATCGAACCGCTTGAAATCCGTTGGCGAAAAAGGATGACGAAGAGAGCGGCACTTTGCTTGTGCAGTACAATCTTTCTCTATATATGTATAGTTGCGTACCCCGATGGACCGACAAAGAAGGAAAGAGAGATGGAGAGAGAGAGAGAGAGAGAGAGAGAGAAAAGAAAAAGATGCAAAAATAACAAAAATACATAAAACTCTTATCTGATTTTTCCTTTATACAGCCACTCACATATAATATTCGAATAATATTCACGAAAATAATTAGTGTCCTATTATCACAAGTATAAACGGTAAAAAAGAAAAGCTAATTTTATGTCGGAGAAGAATTAATAGCGGTTTTAGCTTCATAGTATGAAACAAATAAAAATGAAAGAATATTGATAAACTATGCTATACTGAAAAAAATATTGTAATAAGAATTAAAACGTAGCTTGATCAATTAAACATCGTAGCACAGGCTGTCGTCACTAATATATTTGACACAATTGGTTCAACTACATTGTTTATTCATTCAACTATATTGTTATCGTCTTTACTTTTAATCTTTGTTTCATTAATACTATTGCTATTATTGAATTAACAAGATATTTTCAATTAGACTAATGCTGTTGATTCAACAGAATTTTTTTTCTTTGTACATACATGTACATAAAGAGAGATTACGGTTACAAATAATTATATTAATAGAAATAAACTTTCAACTGGAAAAGTACTCAAAAATATTTGTTATAATAAAAATGTAAAATTCTTTTTATTTATATACAAGTCATCATCATTAACAAATTTGTAAGTAGAAAAATAAGATTTATTTAGCAAACTGTAAAATGTGTATGTGCACGCACTGAATCGTTTTGTTAATCCCTGTAAATCGTTCTCACACAATTTTTTGCTACACACACACACACACACACACACA
>QKQZ01006824.1:0-12123 GCA_003595255.1 Solenopsis fugax | reverse complement strand
ACACACACACACACACACACACACACACACACACACACACACACACACACACACACACACACACACACACACATATATATATATATATCCGACAAACCTACGTGAAATTCAACAGCGCGAAAGAACGTCATCATGTTATGTGGCATTAAGATATATGTATATATAGAAATAAATAAAAGCGCGAAAGAGTTTCAACCAAAAACATCACGCGAGCACACGTCCGCTTGTATTTTTGCAGTAATTCACGACTACATCCGCGTTTTCTCCCCGTGAAAATAACCTGAACGCGTAAGTATATAATCAATATTTATGTACGGTATATTAACGGAGATAACCACAAGCTACGATGGATAGGAAAAACGAATAAAAAATAAACACGCGTGAACGTTGAAGTAAGTGATAAACTTGAGAGAAATGGTGCAGAAGAGAAAATGCAAATCTATGATCTAACAATACTATCGTGATATAAAAAAATTGCAATGGCCCATATATCAAAATATTTGCTCTAATTAAATATGAAATATTACAGAGATTATTATTTTTTATTTTAAAATAATCATTAATTATTTTCAAATAAAGATTTACGAGGTAATTTATCATTTTTAAACAAAAAATGATACATAATAACTCTCAAAAATATTGCGCTAAGAAAATAAAGATTTGAAATTGTTTTGCAACAATTTTTCATAACTATTTATTAAGTCTGCATAAGTATATATTTCTTTAAATACTTTTTATACTTAATTATACTATGATAATTAATTAAATCATTGCGCACCAATTTCCGCGCTGATTATATTATAACCCTTCTATTTTTCATTGCTTTGTTTTTTTAATATTGATGAATCTTTATTCAATTTAATTCTTTTAAACTTTTTTATATTTCTTATTATAAAGGTACTTTTCCATACGCAGCACGCTGTAGCAGTAAAGATATCACATGATTCACAGTTCATCTCTTCTCTCTTTCTTTCTACATTGCATAGAATAGGAGGATAGATAAACCATGACTCACGTGATATATTTACTGCCGCAGCGTACTTAACATGTGATGTTTGCTTTCTATTTTTTTAAATTAAATCCAAAAAATGTATTTAAGTGTAAAAATTATAGCTCGTTTGAATATATCATACAAACGATAAATGACTTCGTGTGATAGCAATAAAGATACATAAAGAAAATGTAGTTGCAACGATTTTGCCTTTCTTGATTATAGTCGCGACATGAGACGCATGGCGTCTTGATTTTTTACATTCCATTCTTCCGATTTCTACTTAACAAAGTGCGCTTTTTACTTTGACAATTATGCCATGGTCTTGCAATGCACGTAATTATTGGCAATACAATATTGTGTTACAAGTAAGAATAAAAGTTCCATGTCTATTTCGTTATTATTTTCCATGTATTTTACATCTTTTCATTACTAGTTATGCATGAAAAGCATGTTGCAAGATAGAAAGTGCTTATACAGAACAACGCATATAAAATCCTTGCATTTGAACAATAGCATAATGAAATTTTACTAAGCAAAGCTCTCGAGAACGGATATGAATGACATGCAATTTATTTTTCCTTTTTACGCGTATACATTTAAGTTGTTAATTTCAACGAGATAAACAATGCAAGATCTGAGCAATGGAAAGTAAACAATCAATACATTTTGAATCAATAAAATACCGTTCGCATGATATAATTAAATTTATACTGTTTTGTTAATATAGAAAATAATAGAAAAAATTTAAATTCTGCAGAATATCTTTATCATCTTATCGTATAACAGAAATCAAAATCTCTAATCGATATTATATAAATATATAGATGTTGAATCTCAAAATTCATTTATAAAAATGAATTTTGAGATTCAATTATTTCTCATGGAAGCGGAACGTATAATTCCAAATTTTTATTTCCAATTTGAACACTTTTATTAACGACATATTAATTAATTTCACGTTCCTTTTTTAACATTTGCTTAACTTTACCTTTCATAATTCAAATTAAATTGTCTCAATTACAGATTGCATGTAGCTCTATTTCCGTTGTAATTTTGATATCATCCCTCTACATTTGCATTTATGAAGCATTACTGTGCATTACTGTTTCTGTACATACATTCAAAGGATTAAGAGTATTATTACGTTAAAGAAATTATTAAATTGTAACGTTATTATTCACGTATACATTTAAGATAGAATTGTAATCAATGGATTTTTAATTTAAACCGTACTTCCTCATTAAACACTCTCTACGGCTTTTTTGTCTGTTATTCGTTCTTTCAAGTTGCACCTTCTGGTCTCGTCGTTTTTCTTACGTTTTCTTTCAAAGTATGTGTACGATGTAGTTTCTTCCATTTCAAGTGCAAAAAGTGTCAAGAAGTGCAACTGAAAAGAACGAAACTCAATATCTAGCACTCACCAACGGTAACCATATACACTACAGCAACATCAGGAATCGGAATTCACTGTTCTCTCAGCAATGGACAACCGCGATACACGCATCCACGGTCCTCGATCCTCGTCCCAAGTAAACGTCCGCATCCAAGTTCCTTTCCTTTACACACACATACGCGCACACTTGACCGACGCGATTTCGATTGCGAAAACGTAATTGCGTTTTCCGGCATAAACCTATCGCACGGTTATTTTCACTCCCGAACGCGACATTCGATTCACCGAGATATGATGCAGGACGTTACGCAGTAGCGAAATTTTGCGTGTTCGCCACTTTCACGTTCATGACCGGGTGCTGCAATGAAAAAAATTTTCATCAGGTGTGCACATAGGATTTCAATATTACAAGAAATTGTTAATTAAATTGCAAAAGAAGCTTTAAAATTCCAAAATTCTGTACTGGCTGTTTTTTCGTGTAATATATGAATCGTTCTTCACGGTTTTCGTTAGCTTTCTCAGTGATACTACACGCCCATTTTAACGCAATATTTATTTTCGATTAGAGCCGTAATTTAAATGTGATAAAATAAAAGATTCTTATAAGAATTGCGACCACGGCAATTTCTAATCTACAAATAATGATTGCGAATAATGTAAAAAATTGTGCAAATCACAGCATTTCAACTCATGCATACAATTTTATAATTTGCAATGTCGATACTAATTACAGCGACTTTCAAACTATGTAAATATTGCACACAAAAAAGGTGATTTTGTTACAGTATCTAAAAATTTAGCAAATCTGAAAATAATTTTGTCCATTCATCAAAATAATCATTTATGAAGCTATAATGTCGAAACTTTTTGTAGTATTCCTTGAACGTTCCAAGTAATTATTTTGGTCGAACAAAATTATTTTCAAATCTGTATCTAACTAAATTTTTAGGCACTTCAGCGAAACCGTTCTTTCTGTGCATATTTGCATTAACGCATGCAAATGCACATGCAATTCTATCGTACAAATAATACTATAATTGCAATGTATTTATTTCATAAAAGATTGCATTTTCACGTTTTGTCAATAGATATATTGTATGTGTATCCAGTAATACTACGATTGCACGAAGTTTATTTGATAAAATTGTGACATGTTTGCTTCCCAACAACACAATACTGTAATCACTAATGAATTTCTATTTTAAATGCAATAAACGCACATTTGAGATCTTACAATCAGTATTAAGAGAAATTCAAATAGCTTAATACAAATTAATAATAATTCAACAATATAAATATACCAAATAAATACAGCTCATCTCATCAGAAGTTACATGCACATCTCATTATGTTCATGGATTAAATAAACAAATTACTTGTTAAAAATGCCATCTTGTTATCTATTATAGAATACATCATACATAGTAGTTTGTATTACTAATTTACATATATTAACTTTTGATTCAATACGAAAGTAATGTCCGATCCATAATCGAATACGAATCAAATCGAATAGAATTATGTTTGAATTTAAATCGCTATGACTTGAATCTAATCTATTTATTAAAAATTTTGAATCTAAGAAATTTAAATACAAATTACATATATGATAACAGTTATATAATATTTAAAATAATTATATTACTAATGATCAATATCATTTTTCTTACAATAGAAATCCTTTCTTTTTCTATAAATTATTATTATCAATAATTGCCTATAAATTATTTTATCTGACAATAATGAGATTGTCAATTAAAAGTTATATTTCAACGATTCGATTGAAGTTAATTTGATTTGATACAGGACCAAAAATTATAATTTGCACTTCTTTTACATGTACAAAACTTATTTATAAACAATTTAATTATTTATTATTATATATTGTATTTTTTTATTTTATTACTATTTTCCTTCCCAAAATTAAGGGCCCGAAAAATAAAACTTAACTCAGGTCACAAAAGTGAAAAGTTATGACTGTGTATAAACTTAATACATAAATAATCCGTGTAGACATAATCCTGGTATGTAGACTATTTAAGGTTTATTTATTTTTTAACACACAAAAAGCTCCTTTTCGAAATCTAAATCCAAATTCGATGTACAGCAAATACAATAATCCTTATTAACATAATTTCATTATTATTTTCAAAAAATTATAGTTTTCAGCTAGGTTTTCATTCCACTGTGCCCCGAACAATTACCTCCGCAAATACCATATGCGTCCATTATCTCGTCAATAAATTCCCCGAAATACGAAAAAGAATTCGCGCCGCGCACGGCTACCGAAAAACAGTTTAGAGTACGTTCATACGATACGGTATTTTGATTGGTATTTTGAATCGATAATTTCGCCGAATAGGTGCAAACTGCCGTGTTCAGACGATTTGTCAATTTCTCTGCACACTCACTCTCCGATATGCTCATTCCGCTTTCATTTCACTATTTTACGTGCATTCAATGTCTTATCCCTTTCTTCTGTTAAACTTATCAACATTTTTCAACAGTATTTATATTTTCCATTGACAATCAGAGTTGGGTATAGTAACTAGTTAAAAAAATCAAAAGTTAAATAATAAAATTAAAAAGTTAATAACTTTCAAGTTATTTAATTTTAAGTAATAAATTTAATTTTTAACTGTAATTAATTATTTATTAAACACAAACTTTAATTTGTTAACTTTTTTCCCCAAGTTAAAAATTTATCTATGTAAAAGAGAAAAATTATAAAAGAAAAAATACATTCCCACATAAAAAGCAATGTTTCTTTGTTAAATTTCATATAAACTTAATTTAGAAATAAAATATTAAATTTTATGATTCATATCATAATTGGCCATAATTATGCAAGAAACGTCCAATTCACAAAATTATAATTTTTGAATTACTGTAATCAGTGGGTACATTTTTCTACATTAAAAAAGATCCAAATCTAATACGAGTATGTGCCTAAAATTAATTAAAAAAACAGTTTTTATCTATATTTTTAAGTTACATCAAATATTTGCATTTTTCTCGAAACAGACTTCATGTAGGTTGGACCTTTCTTGCGTAACTATGGCCAATTGTTTTGAGTAATCTAACTTAAAAAAAAAAATTAACTTTTAATTTAACTTAGGTTAATTTAATTTTAATTGAGTTAATTTTTTGTTCGTATAACTGTTAACGTAACTAAATTAATTTTATAATCCATTAACTTTAATCTATTTTAGTTAAAAGAAATTAGCTTACCCAACCCTGACAGTAGTACAAACGTACAAATATAAAATTGCACATAAACTGATTGAGACGCTGCACTCTAGAACCCCTACAGTAGAAAAACCGTATCGTCCGAACACGCCCACTACAATATATGCGCCACTGGTCTAGTTTCTACCTAGGCATTAATTCACACCTAATGCAGCGTAGAACCAAATTTAAGTCGATGGAAACGCATTAGACTGCGCTCATTTCACTCCCGCTTCGATCCACAAGCTTTATCGAAGTAGCAGCGAATTGACACAAAATTTTAGTCGATGGAAACGGCTGAAAGTAGGTGATCTAACAGTTGCCGTTCCTTAGACAAAATGGAAAATAATAAATAATGATTCGGTCATATAATGAAACTTTAACGTTAATTAATATTTTAAAAGAGAAAAACATTTTTTTAGGGATTATTATACGTATGTATTCAGGCAAGCAAAAATTGACTCTACTGAAGTGTCAATCTTTTTCACTTCTACATTACTTGGAGGAAATAGCACACTAACTTTCATACACAAAGTAAAACTGAATTGAGGATTTCGGTGGAAACTAGACTATTGACGGCCGAGCCGGTAGTTTTACTGAATTACGTCATTCGGTTTGCAGTAACAGAACCGAATGTCATTTTCGATCGAACTGGTGATTTTCCAGCATACAGCAGTCGTATCAGCAGCAGTCTCGTGTGTGAGTACGCACATATAAAATGTATTGCCACTGCAGAGCACGAAATAAGCCGATGTGGCAAAACGACCGATTCGCGCGGTGTCGTGTGAACGACCTATGATGTCAAAATCATCAAATTGACATTTCGATGTCATAAATTCAACTTCGATTCGATTAGTCATTTCTCGCTGGGGAGAGCTTACATCATTCAACCTCCAAGAAGACGAGCAATTTCATGGGTGATCAGGATGACAACTGGCGATTGCTATAACTGCCCCTCGAGCGGGGCTGTCCACCGAATCGAGGTGAATTTTTATTATCGCGTCTCACTATGTTGTTCACTCTGCGAAACTTCGCAAATTATTCAAAGGATATAGTACGTGAAAATCCTGAATATTTCGACAGACGTATTAACGTACAGCATCAAAACTTCCAATAACATTTCAGAAACATTGCAAGTCACAATGTAATATTGCAGAGACGTTTTAGAAGTATACAATACCAATATTTCACCGAAATGTTCCAGCAATGTTGTAGAAATATTATAAAATATTCAGTATATACAAGTATTAAAATGCGCCTAAAGTATGCTTCGATATGCGTGTAACTCCAAGTGAGAAGGCCCCTTTGTGTCCCCCTGTATACATCTTTTTTTATTCAATATAAAGCTTGTATATTAATATTAATATTAATGTTAATAATACTAATACTAATATTGTTGCTTTATATATATGTATGTAAACAATCAAAATAAAATAGCGATGTTAATTACATAACATAACATTGTGTAATAGTTTTCATTCCTATATAAAAATTTAATAATAATTTTTTAATATGCAAGATTTCAGATTTTAATGAATAAACTTTGAAAATGTATGAAAATATTCAAGGAGGACGATAACACATTTTTTTGCAATTGCATAAATTCACAATTTTTTCATTCGAGTTTCGGATGCAAAAAGATTATGAACTTGCACAATTGCAACGAGTTTTTTTTTATCTCTATTGAATGTCTTTATACATTCTTTTAATTTATTAAATTTCAAGTGTTCCGTATTTGTATAGCAACGCGTTTCAATATAACAAATACATTGCACCATAACATTACTATAGACTTACATCGTAATATTTTTAAGAGCACTTCAATGTTATTGCAAGCTTGCAGTAACATTCCAGAAACATTTCAATACTTCCATATAATATTACTTCAATATAAGATTTATGCAATGTTTCTGCAATCTTTCGATGCTTTATGGGACCCTGCTGTTCTGTTCGAATTTGTTATACAACCAATGTAATTTAAAAAATTCTAAAAAATGAAAAATAAAAGACTAACAGGAATAAAATTTTACACTACTAGACGAAGTCGTCAAAAATGTTAAAAAAAAAGTTTTTTAAATAAACTATTAGTAAGAAAGAACAAAATACAATACATTAAAGGCCAAATAGACTTGCAGAAATAAAATAACAGGATTAATTCCGAAATTCCGTGTTCATAGTGATCGGAAGTATCTGTTAGATTTGTCGAAGAATTGAAAGGCTGACATTTGCATGAAATACAAATTCCGATGTGACGAGACATCGCGGGAAACAGCCAGTGACGAAAACGACCAAAGGATACAAGAGGACGATTATTCCACATAATTGCGAGGTATCACGTCATTAGTGTGTTTATCTTCTTTTAATTCCGAGAATTTTATCCACAGAGAATTTCCTCAAGAAATATCGTGAGGCAGTAATAGTGAACGTGTCGAAGTTTCCGTTCGCAGATTTAAGATAGAATCATATTTACAATTTTATCATATGTCATGTAATATTGAAAGATGTTTAAAGAATCAGAAAGTAGCACGCGTATAATGTATATTAAAATACACATGTATATAAAAATATGTACGAAATTATGCATAGAATTCTATCGCGAAAACTGATGTATACTATAAAATCTAGAACGAATTGTAAAAAGGTTCTTTTAATTCTGAGTTTTAGCCGCAGCAAACGGGCAATCATCAATAAAAGCAATAATATAATAATGAATGTGTGCTGTAAATCGAAGTTTCTGTTCACGGATATAAAATAGAATTCGATTTATGATTTTATTGATATATTGTGTAAAACAGAAAGACGTTTAAAGAATCAGAAAGAAATGTGTATGTACGAAAGATTTCCTACAAAAACCAAAACAAGTTCAAAAAATTGAATTTTCAATAAACAAAATGTTTAGTGTTTATGACTATAATTGTATGATAAAATAATTATGGTTAGGAGTTCAACAAGAAAATTTTTCAAAGTGATGACAAGAGAATTACATTCCGAAATTTACTGCTAGTACATGAAAATCTATAATATATAATATGTAACGTGAATTATCGATTTTTATACTGGCAGTATATATCGGAATTCGGAATGCAGCCCAGATTGAGCAAATTAATAATAGTGCAATATAAAAATTTCCCCAAAACTATAAATTCAAAAACTTTTATAAGTAAGTTTGTCAATCATTACAATACAATGTGTGAGTCATATATCTCTTCTATTTTTTAATTTTTATTTTTATTTGCGTATTAATTTAAATCCAAAAAGAATATTTTTTGTCAAATTAAATTATTTGAAAAACTTTTGTTTTTGAGAAATAAAGATTTAGGAATAAGTATATGAAAAATAAATATTGTTTTCATATCCTAAATAATTTTGCTCAATAGATATCATCCAGATAAAACCATATATAATTTTATCTTTTACGTAGATAAATTAAAATTAAATCAGCTGTAACTTATCTAAGATAAAGCTGATTTAATATATATAATTTATCTTATTTTTATCTAGATAATTTTAAGTTGTCTAACAAAGCGCAACACTAATCAAAATATATAACATGATAGATAAAAATACACGGCACATGAAATTAGAGATAGAATTGTATCTTGAAAACTGATGTGAGTTATAAAATGCCAAAGAGAGATTTTTTTAGATCAAGAGACATAGAGTTTAATGATATTAAATAGCGAGATACGTAAATTCAGTAATTATCTCTCGAAACTGCGCTTAAATTCTGCCTACTGCGCGGCAGTGCGAATTTCAGAATTTTCGCCATGCGCATATGCGGGTAAAGAGTTAATAACCGCAGGAAGTTTCTAGCGCGAAATTGCACCGCTGTAACGCAAACAACGATACGGTTATTTAACGAGAAGACTGGTTAAATATGAAAAAGCGTTGCGTCAAGCTAAGAAGATATTTTAAGCACGCGTTGATATCAATAAATAATTGCGCGAACATTGATTGCTTCAGAAAACACAATTAAACGTCGCAATTTTTCGTTACATATGAACAACGTGATGCAAAATTGACGTTATTTTATAACTATAAATGTATCTATCTTAAATATTCTCTTTTATTAATTTATGCATTGTTGAATTCCGCTCTAGAGTCTTCTAAGTCCACTTTAGATAATCTTCTCGTAATCAGGATGGAATCCTACTTGTAATTTTATGCTGCGTATTTTCATATTTTTTTAAATTATTAATATATGTTAACCGCGGCAATTCTTATAAGCATTAATATATACTTATTCATAATATACTTATTTACATTTGATTTATTCAGATCCTTATTTGTTGTTTTTATTCTTAATAATTATATGTATATAATAAATATGTATAATTGATCTTTAAAGTTTTTCATATACGCTTTATAAAATTATAAACAAAATTCTATCCCAAATTCTGATAAGAATAATCAATTATTTAAAATTAACTTTAACTGCAAAAGAATCGTTTGATAAGCAATGTCAGAAATAATACGTTGCGTGGTAATTAGTATCGATTTTCGAGCGCGCGTATTTAATGAAAGCGACGAGTTTCCGTGCAAATAGAAAAAAGAAAAATGCAAATTTTTTGTTTGCCGACACGAATGTGAAGTGGTGGACAAATGCAGTAAGGTCATGTGATGCAAGGAAAAGTTTATCGAAGGGAAGACACTCNCTCTCTCTCTCTCTCTCTCTCTCTCTCTCTCTCTCTCTCTCTCTCTCTCTCTCTCTCTCTACATTATACATATGTATATACACATATTTCAGTTTCAATTAGATCTTACAAAATTTCTGCAAAATTTACGAGACTCGATATTTCTTTTTCAGGGCTAAAAGTGAACTAAAATTAAATTTGAATTACAACTAGAAGAAAATTAAAATTAAAATTAAATTAAAACTAAACTTAAATTACAGTTAATTCTATCAAGTACGAATATTATTATTATCGAATCAATTATTTACGAATAAAATACGATCTGAATATTTTTCACTATCAATGTCGATTTGATACTATATATTTTTAAAAAGAAAACGATTAATTTTTTGTAAGTGTGTTTGTGAAAAAGTTGAATCGTGTCTTTAATGTCAGTCTGCAAGTCGACTCGGTTTGTGCAATGTGCAAAGGATATTTCCTCGAGAAACTGATTATTCGCGAGGTACATACATTCGCGAACACGCGCTGCTGAAAGTTCTCGTTCAATCATATGAAGATCGATTCGACATGTTCTCCGTGCGAGTGGTCTTCGTAATGATTGATATAATCGATCTCCATGCAATCAAAAAATGTTTAATACTTTTTAATAATTTTTAAAGAAACATCTCTTTTGCAAATATATACGCATAGTGTGTTTTGAAGAAAAATATTATTAGATTATTAAAAAAATATATTTAATATATTTAATAATCTAAAATCGATTATATAACTTGACTTTTTTCTATTTATATTATACATCGTAAGTATAAGAATATTTTCTAAATCTGCGAAGGAAATTTTAAACCGTCTCTATCAATTCCTCAATAAGTGTACAACCGATATAAGCAAGAGTAAGAAATAATGTTCAAATAAGCGGTGCAAATACGAACATATTTGCTAGGGTGAAGCACGCGCTAGGGTCACGACGCTTCTTTGTATAACACAATATTACATTAAGCGACAAGTGGGAAATACATCGTCGGTTTTCTCGCGCTCGGCAGATCCATTTGTGAATCTTTAGAGAGACAGAGAGAGAGAGAGAGAACTCGTTTTGCTATCACTTAAAAAAACGTGAAGAATATTTAAAAAACCGACAAGCTTTTACTATCAAGTCGTAACAGCCACAGAGAGTTAATTAAAACATCGGAAAGAAAGTAATTATTTGATTTCTATTAAACTACATCAATTGCTCAATAATTAATAATTAATGTGTAAATATCTGTACGGTTTTTAAGATGTCAAACTATCCTATTAAACTAGTCCCCTCACAGGCGCAATTAAGTGCTAATTAGATGCTCGAACGGTTTGGCAGAAAATTAAAAAAAAATTGGGTGGGGCTGGCTTAACATTAAGTTAGCCTCCCAACAAATAAAAAATAAATATTATTATGAAACGAATAAATCATCTATAAAATCGAATACTAGCCAAACGGAACGAGCATCTAATTCGGCGATTTGATATCTTTAAATGAGTGTGTGAAGTTGGCACCCCTATGGTATGAAATCGTAGTTCTGTTAAGTGTTCTGGATTAATCACAAACAAAGGAAGAGTTCTTCATAGTTTTTACAAACAGTTCTGCAACTTATAACAAAGAAAATGAATTTTGAATGATGGGTGCCAACTTTACATTCAACACTAGCACCGAATAGTTCTCAATAGCTAATTTGAAATATTTTAACGAGTACTAGAGTTATCTATAGAAAAAAACTTATTTGATTACGAGAACAAAAAATAAAAGAAATAAAAGAATGTATGTCAAATCCGAATAATTTTAAATAGCATATACGATTCCTTTCGACGAGTTCTGGAGTTCTAGATACATTTTAGAAACAGTT
>QKQZ01006823.1:0-26925 GCA_003595255.1 Solenopsis fugax | reverse complement strand
AATAAAATAAAGTTAAAAAATAAATAAGAATAAATAGAAATAAAACCATAAAATAAAGATAAAAAATAATAAATAGAAATGAAACAATAAAATAAAGATAAAAAATAAATAATAAATAGAAATAAAATAAAGATAAATTAATTTGTCACCAGAAAATTAAAACTATCTTATTCATGTCGACCCGGATGCCTTATTCTTCTTATCAATTTTTGTCGTGTTTTCAGAAACTGTGATTAATTTCACATTGCTTGAGGGTAATTAAGAAAATCAGCGTAGAGAGATTTATAGGGCACAAGACAATTTTTTTCACACAAACGAATTCTCTGAGGGATGTTTAAAAATGTATGTGACACATCTCGAAGTATTCTCAAAAATTTAAAAACTTTAAAGATTCTTCTATTATTACGTTTGAGTGTCTCTGTAAAATTTGAACATCTTTCTATTATTCGTTAAAAGTTATTTAAATTCTTTGTTTGCTCTTGATTCTTATATAATCGCGTTTTATAGTACTTATTTGCAAATTTGATAAGAAAGAAGCATTACGACTTAAATCAAATTTCTTACGTATGTTAATAAAACTCTAATAAATATTTGTTCAAAGGTTCATTTGTCTTATTTGCCTAAAACTGCAGCGAAATAAGATCATTTTTTTCTGCAAAAATCTTTATAAATCAAAATTTCTATTGTTTTCTCCTTTGCAGCTTATTTCAGGCATTTACGATCAAAATTTTTTATCTTGATTAGGAAAAAAAGAATAAATCTAAGAAGCTGTCTCTCTCAGTTTTTAAATTTTAATATAACTTTTAGTTCGTATTGTATAACAAATATCCTTAAATATCTATAAATATTTCAACAAACTCCAAACTCGATTTTCTTCCGTAGCAGATACTTACATGTATTTTACATCGACAGATAACAGCATTCCATCGAAAGTGCCAATAGTTTGTGCGACGAAACTTCAAAAGAACGCAATTTCGAGGTCTTGAGGCGGAAAGCACTACTCGAAAGAAGTATTAGAAACAAGAACGAAAGATTAAGCGTCAGTATGTTGTCTCCAAATGTGGTTTCTTAGTGTGCCAATGGACACACACGCTCATGAACTAAACTTGGCCGCATAACACGAGCTTTGTCTACCGCGAAGCAATAAGGCGACACAGAAGCTTGAAAGGACTCTAATTACGCCAGAGGATTAACTTCGTATAATACTACGACTCAGTCGGAACAGTAACTCTCACCTGTTTGTCCAGCTGTGATTTAGCATAGCTATTCAACACCGCGATGCTATTATCTTAATTTTTTTTTATCAATGAAGAGCGCTACACATTCGTAGCAAATAAAAGAGCAAGTATTTAGTAATTGAGAAACAATGTTGTGAGAAGATATGAGAGACAATATTATGTTCTTCCTCAAACAACGATTGTGAAATAAATAATATAAAAATAAGGATAGAAAAGCTGAATGATAATTTTATCATTTTGTATTTCTTCTTTACAAGTCTCAAACTTACATTGTATTATAGTTTATATTACAGCAACCTCTTCGTCTCCGTTATCAAGGTTATGACTTGCGATTAATGTGCAAAGCGTTAATTAATCATGCGCAGTCGCTATATAACCATTTATATCTTCCAACATGAAATCCGATTATAGGTCGCGTGTATGTGTATACGAACGATGTTTTATATTCAGCGCGTCGCGACAGGTCGGTTTCAATTTCTTCCAGTGATACTGACGCTGAATCGGTGTCCAAGAAAAAAGGATGCTTTTTCACACGAGCTACCATCAGCACGAAGCCCGCAAATTCCACACCGGTTCTCCTCTGTGGTTCTATCGCGGATAGTAATTTCCAGGCGCGGCATTTGCGTTTTAAGCCGCTTAATGCGCGAGAAGAGAATTTGCCAGGAATTTAATCAACTCGGCCGAACGTTGATTGCCGAATGGCAATTATCGTGTTCGCGACCGTCAGAGAGTCTTGTCGTTAAACACGGAGTGTTTGACACCTTCCTTCTTACCAACAACACCGACACCGATGACGGTGGACACGTCGGAAAGTCATTTCTAAAGGGAAACGAAGTCGCGCGCTTCCGTCGTGAAGGAATAATAATGAGACGTAGTTATCGGTGGATTAATGGGAAAAATTGCCTGTCGATCTCCAAAGTAAAGAATGAATGGAGATTTGGTTTAAAGGTTGTTGACTCTCGAATGCGCGAGTTTTAAAATTAAGCTGTGAAATATTTTGACGCATATTGACTCATCATTCATATCTATCAGTTTTAGTATATAGTACATTTCAATCGCAAAATAAAATTTTTGAAAATTCGTTTTGAAATGACATTTTTCAAGATATAAAAAAAAATGACAAACGAGGTATTGGCTGTCAGACATATTACATGCTTAATTTGCATTTAATTCTAATACTTTATTACTTTGGGGTCGCGTATAAATATATATAATCACAAATTAAACTTTTATATATTCGCATATACATATTCTAAAAATGTGTGAAAACGCGAGATGAATTTAATTAATATTGAAATTATGCTAAATGTAGATGGTGCAATGCGATTAAAAATGCCAACATTTCTTGCCAAGTCATATCTCTAAGATATTGCGATGGATCACATCAAACCCATTGCTCTGCTTTCAGTCCCTTTTCCTCCTGTTGTATCCTCTTTCGAAAGTATCGAGCTGATTGGAACGTGCAAAATGAAAGGGGAGAGGAGTACGAAGACGTACTTTACCCCACTTTCAAACAGCACATAAAGTGACGAACTTTGTCTTCGTGAACCTGGCACACCGATTGTATTTTCTAGAAGCACGAACTCCTCTAGAAAAAGACTAGAAGTAAGTATCTCTGAGAGAAAAATCGTCGCTTGATAGAGCAGCAATGTTCCCCAACTTATATTAGCCGCGTCCTATCCTTTTGATGTTATAGATCACAGTGAGATAAGGTATTGATCGTCTCGTGAATGCAACACGGGAAAACTAGATCGAATGCGTTATCTTCGCGTCGCACATTCGGCAATGTCGAATAGACACTGCAGTTTTCTGCCACTGGCGTGCAAATTAGAAATGTTTCTTTGCGCAACAGCAAAAATGCGCGCGCGATTAAGCACATGCATGACTCCCATTAGACCGTCATCCACCGTGTCAATTGATCTGGATGCGGCAGAGAAGCGTAACCAGAAATACTTTAGTCCAGTAAACGGGTAATGGACGCACCTATTTTATCCAAACCGCGGCAATTAGTGAAAATACCCTTTTCACGCTTCACTAGGAACACCTGCGCACACTTTATTCCTTGCATGCGAGAGCTAATAGATCGACTCGTTACTCGCGTTTACGATCGGCTTGCAAGAGAAGAAGTGAACGGATTTTTTTTTGATGGTATAAAATATTTCTATTTATAAGAGAAACTTTATATATTTACATAGCGTGTACCGGAAACACGCACGGAGATATTTATTCAACAAAACGCAAAAACAAAGTGATGTGTTTTTATCCCACCTATGTTATCAGATAAAATTTTGATATATCCATCACTCAATCGATTGATCAATTATTTATTGATAACATGCGCAGATATTGTATGTTGCCATATATTACCATACATTCAATAATTTACTTAACTGTGTAATATTTTTATTTTTTTACATAAAATAGAATTATTGTTTCAAATAACTAAAAATAGATAAAATATATGCAACTTAATTTAAAAATAAGTTATTAACATGCATCACCTTTTATATAAATTATTCAGTAAATATGTATTATTTTTAGTATAGAAGAGAGTGAGATAAGTCAGACCTATTTGCAGTTTTTGCTCTCTATAAGACGCAAATAAAGTCCGATCGTAAAAACAAAGGTGCTGTTGGAAAGATAATTTAATTCCCTGAATTTTTGCTTCAAACCATTTTGAGTATCTCTTATCTATGTTGAATTATAATGGAAAATGTAAAAAACGCTTTTTCCAGTCCGATTTACTGGTTCCAAATTTGGACCACCCCTTGGTCCAAATCGGACATTTCTATTTTTATGACTTTTAAATAGAATTTTAAAAAATTTTAATGTATTTTTTTTAGTATTGAGTACAAACGAGCAATTTGACAGTAAAAAATAAAAATATTATAAAAAAAAAACAAATTTGTGATAGTTTATAAAACTAGACGTTTCCCGGTCATGTTATGATATTGTTTATTATATAATTAGAGTTGAAATCAATAAAATTCAACTATTCCGAGTCTGATGACTCATAATATTTTAATATAATAATATAACATCTCTAGGACCAGATTTAGACGGCCGATCATCAGTGCTACGACCAGGTTATAATTCCGATGTAAAAGTCCGATTTGGACACGAGTACTTTCAAACTTTGGAACAAATTTTACAATAAACCGTAATAGTGATCACAAAACAATTGATATTTTTGAATTCTACACTCTAATTATTTTATATCAAAATTTTATGTTTTTTAAATAATAATTTACAAGGATTTCCTTTTTTAAAAAAATTTTCATACGGTAACTGAAAATACATATTTGCGTCTAATTCTATAAATGTTATGACAGAGAACTGTTGTTACATGTTCGGTATCTTATAAGGACTTTACATTATAAATGGCACGTATAATAAATTGGCATAACCGTATTCATTTAAATTAAAAAGATCCTATTTGGAACACGGTCCGATTTATCCTACTTTTCCCTACATATTTTAACATAGTCTAATTTCTGGAAAATATTTGAGAACTTCCCTGATTTCAAGTTTTATAATAATATTCACACAATACTGTTTAAATATTATATTTTATTCTTTACTACTGAAGACATTTCCTGACAAACTTGTATCGATTATGTAGATGATATATACTTATATTTTATGTTTATACTTATACTTATATTTTCACAAACAAAAAATACGATGAGAAGAGCAGGAGAGTGATCTATTTGTGAAATATGCTTTATATAGATTGTATGCACTGTATTGTATTGTACGTTCATATATCAAATGTTCACGTAAAATTATTAATTAATCTATCCAGCACGAAATTAAATCTTTTTACATTTCATTACCGTTTACGTTCGCGTTAATTTGTCATAATTATGCAAGACTTGTCCAAACCACAAAATTATAATTTTTGAATTATTATAATCAGAGGTAGTTCGTATATTTTTCTACATTAAACAGAAAAGATCCAAACCTAATATGTGCCTAAAATTAATAAAAAGTAGTTTTACATACATTTTAAAATTACATAACATATTATTTGCATTTTTCTCGAAACGGACTTTATGTAGATTAGACGTTTCTTGCATAACTATGACCAATTCTTCAATACCTAATAAGTAGGAGATATCAAGGAAAAAGGCAATTTCGAAATTTTAATTTTAAAGATAATTATATATTTTTCATGTCAAGCATAGCCACAAGCGGGACAATTTTATAGCCATCGTAACATCGTAAAATCGTAATCCTAGCGTAAGTAGAAAATGCAACGATATAGTCTGGCACATAGTTTCCCACTAAGTAGTCTTGGCAACATGATGCAGGAATTTGACCGGTTCGTGCGGTCCTTTTTAGCATGCCAGTGCTCATTAACGAACGCAACGTTGGTGAATCCTTTGTGAAATTTGAATAAGTGTCGAGCTTTCAAATGCTAGTCGAACGGAAATCATTATCGGATTATCCGTTTCACAAAGCTTCGTTTATTCTCTGTACATTTATTTTATTTATATGTTCTCATAAGCTTACATGTACATTCTGTAATATTGGTTATATTTATAATTTTAATGAAATTAAAAATGATTTTTAGAATAAAAAAGTAAATTTTTCATCAGTAAAAACATAGGGCACTTTTTAAATTATTTAATCATTGAAATCAGTTATATAAAATAGCTAGAGGGATAAATAAAAAAATGATATGCCGTTTACACACACACGCACACACACGCACACACACGCACACACACGCACACACACGCACGCACGCACGCACGNACACGCACACACACGCACACACACGCACACACACGCACGCACGCACGCACGCACGCACGCACGCATGCACGCACGCACGCACGCACGCACACGCACGCAAGCACGCACACACACATGCACGCACGGACATACATATGCACATGTCACGCACACTCACACACGCACTTATATTATATACAGGATATCCTAGATTTTGCATGATACCTATTAATAGCAGACTCCTGAGATCATTTTGAACGAAAATCCTAATAATAAAATGTCGAGGCTACAATAGTTTTTCAATGAGAAGCTTTTAAAGTTGCAGAACAAACCGTCCAAAATTTGCACGTTCAGGTGCATTGCATCATAATGATGTTCTTATAAATATAATATTCATTTTTTATATTGATTTTGCTTACATCTTCACGGTACGACATGTCATAACTGAGCGATTTTTGAACAGTTTGATTTGCCAACTTTAAATTCTTATTTAAAAACTATTATTTGTACTGTAAGCCTCGACATTTTGATATTAGGATTTTCGTCTCGACATAATTTCAGGATTTTGCTATTAGCGGGAGTCATGAGAAGTCCAGCACACCCTGTATATAAAAATCGTTATTTCGTGAAAAATACTTTTTATTCTCTTCATCATGTTTTCCGAAGTAGTAGAACGTTGAAAGTAAGACAGCTCCTTCACTTTTCCTCAAAGATAATAGTTCAAACACGTTAAATCGAGTGATCTCTCTTATTCTCCGATCCATTTGTTTGTTACTTTCAACCACTTCAGAAAATATGTGATAGAAAGAATAAAAAATATTTTTCGCGAAATAATGATTTGAAAGTTAAAAGAAGTCCAAATAAGCTTTTCGTGAAGACAGGCATGTTTAGACATCAACGTAGTGAAATTGTTCCAAACTTTTAATTTGATTTTTTTTTGTTTATATCCTGAAAATTAAATTTTCGAAAAGATACACTAATACAAAGTTATTCAATTTATTGAGTACTATCGATAGAATGATTAAAAAATACCCTTTCCCGTTAAAAATTTTTTTTATTTATAGTATGAAAGTCAGGGTATTTAAGTTTATACAAGGTCATTAAAGTATCAAACATCATTATCTCTCTTATTCTATAATTTTGATAGTTGATGTGCTCCTAACTTTAACCGTTTTCGAGAAAAACCTGATCAAACTAACCCTATAGGTACATGCATATCTCTTTTCTCTTGACGCTTTGGGGTTATTTTTTGAAGCACATAATTAGCACTAAATTATGATATAAGCGTTTATCTTTTTATTATTACTTTTTGTAATTAGCCTTATAACTTTCTTTAAAGTTAGCATAAAAAGTTTCTTATTAAATTAGGTTAGAGGTTAGAGCAATAAATTATCACATAAAGAGCACTAAATCCTCCGAATGTTTCATATGATTATGACTATATTGGCATGCTAGCTTAATAGACATTCAGAATCTGCATCGTGATTTAAAATACACATATTATGTACTGTAGTTTTACCTTTTTTTGTTATGCATATATCAAGCACATAATTGTCGTTTTGCGGAAAAGACGGTTGACTATAAATTCCATAATATAAGCTTTAAAGACGTGATAGAGACGTGAAAACGCTCTAATGTTAAACGAGGGGTTATAATTTCTATTCAGGTTGCACGATGTCCCGTTATAAGCCGTAATCCCTATTGTTTCGACTTCGTCTCGCTGTTACAAGCTTCAGAAATATCACTTCTTCGCAAAACTCTCTCTTACATTGTACTCACGTGATAGCCACCCTTTCCGCTTCCTAAACTCTGTTCATTTATTTCTTAATATTCTTGCCATCTGATTATAATTATTCTTTTACAATAATTTTCTCTTAAATTGTACATTGAACACAAAAAATAAAAAAAATGTAAAATATTTGTTTAATTATTGATTTTCCCATTTCGCATTTTCCCATTTCTCGTCGAGACTCTTGTCCGTATAATCAAGTTTCTTGTTTTCATTTCTACGTAATACGTATTTGGTAAATGGTGTCATGTAACAACAACACACGGCAGACGTAAACGCAGATCTAGAGCCTTAAAAGTGCCGCAAGAAACGAGAATGCACCACCGCGCTAAATGAAGAATCATAATTTTCAGCCGGGTGACACGTCGAGCCATCGCGGCCCATAATCCCCTTCCATTTCTCCGCCTCTCTGTCTCTCGCGCGCGGAATCACCACCCTTTACCACTTAACGCAGCCCGAAACTTCCTTTCGTCGCGATTCTTCGTTTGCCACTCCTTCTCCGCGTCGCGTCGCGTCGCGTCGCCTCGCCTCGCCTCGCTCTTCTTGGTTCACCCGCGCCGCATTTGCAGCCACCAAGCGCATACATATATCACAGTCGCGTTCCCGATGTACTCATCGAGCCGTGCTCCTTGCTCTGCGCTCCTTTTCTATCCAAACCTCTTGAGGCCGCGTAGTCGTGTGTAGGCCAACGCGATGCCATAGTTGTCGTTTCTTCCCTTGCCGACCAGGAAATTTATAAGTCTCCCTCTTTACACTTCTCGGACCTTTCGTTGCTCACTGAACTTTCTTACTCTTCCCCCCCCCCCTTCCAACTCGCCGGCCATCTCTGGCAAACTTTATAATTTTATCGGTGGCAGTACTTCATAGCGCGATATCCATTAGCGTTAATTCGGGGCTACTTAGCGGTCGGCCAGTTAAGTTAAGGGGCGACACTCGAGTGAACACTCGGGTAAATATCAGTGGCTAGGGTCCAGAGAGAAACTTTGCTCCGGTGATGCACCAGTTCACGTAATCGTGAGGATGCCGGAATCAAGACTTTTTGCAAGTACCCCCATGACCCGAACGACCGTGGCTTTTCTTCCGCGTGCAAGATGAATGCGCGCGTCATTCTCAAAGTAAACCAACCTACCTACTCGCGATTCCGTCCATGATGCACGCAATAAGTCTCGCTCGACCGCTGCGCTATCTAATGCGGCCAATATTTTCACTATGTACTTTTGCGTAATTCGACTTTCCTTAAAGTCTTCTGCATTATTTAAAAGAACCAATCGATACTGGTAAGACGCACAGCTATTTCGTGGGGTGCGCTCGCTTTCCGTTTTATATATATTTCCGTAATATATATTTACTTTCATTAACATAATTTCCCTCTCCAATTATGTACCTCGAAGCATTACGTAATTAGAGAGAACTATGGTAGAACTGTTCTGCGATTCAAATATATAGTTCAGACAATTATATACAAGCAACTGTGATACATAGAGAGATTTCAATGGGCTTCGTTATGTCCGTGCGCGAGAGAGAAATATTTCTTGTTTCAGTAACTTGAATACATTGGCAAACGTAAGTACCTCGAGAGCACGACGAGTAGTCACTCCCTCGTAACCTACTTCAAGTTCCTCTCTACATCCACGCCCTGCGATAACTCCATTTTATCTTCTTGTTAAGGCCATGCTTTTCCTTATACCTCGGCCTGTCTTCCCCTTTTTTTCCCCTTGCCCTGCTCTACGCGACAGCTAGCGAGATCCTCCGCGTGTCCTCCACGTCTCACCCGAGGAAGTACATTTTCCCATGGGTGTAAGGGTGAGCGTTTCCGCGGATGCAAAATGTTATGCATGGCTGTACAGGGTAAGCACGCGACTCGGCGAAGGAGAGAGGGGGGAGGGGAGATCGGGGATCTCCACAATCCACCGTCCTCCACGTTATGGAAGCGCACGCGTGTTTCCCCTAAGTCATGAAAGTCCTATGACGCGCCGGTGGTCCGACTCTCGCAATTCCCAGCGTCAGCTTCGACGAAACGGGATCGTTGGCCGAGCCTGCTTCGTTGCGTTTCGTCATGCTGGCGCGCGACGAATTATCTCTCCGCGTCGAATTAGTAAAGAGCAGCGTGCGAATTAGCAACCACTGCACGACCACCTCCGTTTAGATACACACCACGCGCGAATATGGCGAGCACGGCGCCTCTTCATCGATCGCGTTACACGACGTCGCTTACGGACGACGTCTGCTTTGCATCAATCTAGGTCTCGATGGTCAATGTGATTTAACACTGTGAGTTGATACATCTTCGCAAACATAGCACCAATTTTGAAGGCTTATACGACAAGATAGGGTTTATAAAATCTAAAAGATTATCTTCAACTTTAATAACTTGTTGGATCGCAGGTATTATTATAATGGCGCAATTAAAAACATTAAGGAAGATTAAGTATTACACCGCAGTCTTGCTACAACTAGGTCGGCAGGGACCTAGAGTAATCCTTTTGCTATCCATAGTTTAGGTGCTACGAAGTAATTATGGCCCAAGCAATAATTTAACTTTCGCGTAGTAATGAATTTCAGCTATATCGCGGTGTTAATGACGTATTACGGACGACAAGGGACCTCGTGAAGGACGACAAGGATTTCGTGTAATATCGAGTATAAATTAATTTTGGCGTAATTAACGATCGATACCTATCGCAACGTTGCGAGTGCTTGCGTTCCGTGTGTCGGTGTGAGTTTCCCTAAACAAAAATGGTGCAAAATGAGCGTATTCCAAACAAAATGTTAATTGTGCGTTAATTATTGCTAATCGATGTGTAACGCTGTTAATGACACGACAAAGAAGCACGTAATTTGTTATAAAATGCGTCAATAATAACAGTTTGGATGGAAACTGGAAAATTGCCATACTAGGAGAGTGCGCTGGTCCATATCGTAAAATATTATATATCCACCAGCAGATTAAACGCGAGTCGCTCTCGCAGTGCTCAACAGATTAAGTCTTTCGCTGTCCTCTGCCCAATAAACGACGGAAAACGGTTTACGACTTTACCGTGTTTTGACGTGCACGATGGAGAAGTACACACGAGTCGAGGAAGCGATATTTGAGAAATAACATCGAGAACGGATTTACGACGTTTTCACGACGTGCAGTACTGCGCGAGCGAGAGAAAACTCTCCCTTCCCCCCCACCATCACCCATGCTTACGAGGGTGGAAAGGAGAAGGCGGGATAAAAATGAAGGGAAAAGGCTGACGGGAAAAAACGGCAAACATATTTTTGAGCTTCAACGGAAAACGCCGTTAAACCGATCGACAGAAGTCTCGAGTTCATAGAAAGGACGTAGACGGGCGGAAATAGGAATTAATGAACCTCGGATCGGGGAACGGGATAGCGAGCGAGGATATTACGTGTTGAGGATATGGGCTTGCCAATTACAATCGTATCCGAGCGGCTAGCGCTCCCACGAGGCTTGCAGTCGCCGCCGTTGGATAGAAACGGTCGGCGGCGGCGGCGGTGCCCATACATTCGCTGATGCACACGCGAATCACGCGATGTGTACATATACGCGCATCGTAAATATATAATATATACACGCATTTGGGGGTACGCGTGTATGCGGGTATGGCACGTACAACTATAGAGCGGCACGTATAGTGTGTACAGGCAACTCCATCGCCGTTTCTATTTTCCGTCTGCTACACCGCAACTTCGAGTCAGTCAACCGCAAAATGTATCATCCCCTAGTTTGTACTCCCCGGTTAAATTAGATTTTATTGGACTGTTATCCATTCTACGCTCCCAGAAAGTACTTCCGGTCGAAGCAATCACGGCAGACCGCGCCTCCCCGCGCATCGTGCATCGGTCCAAAATTCGTCTCGGCTCCGACATGCCGGCCCGGGTGCGGTCTGCATCAAAAAACAAAGCCGACCTGCCGATAGTTTCCGGTGTCGGTTAACTCTCTTTTCCCGTACCGCTATTCTAATGTTCCTTTGTACACATTATTTACGGTAGAAAAAAATTTTTTCGACACTTTTGTTCACAGTGTGTGTCGTAAAAGGTTAAGCGGACGATTGCGAGGAGAGAACTGCTCCCGAAGCGCGCAGCGCTTATTCCGAACGATAAATCCTACGCTTAAAAAATATAGGTATCGGAAGCGAAACGCTCGTTGTAATGTAGGAATACTTTAAGCGTTTCGCATAGCATCCAGATTTGAAAGCTCTCACATATTGAGTACGCTCGTTTAGCTATTGTAGTTTTTCGCTCGGCTCGAAGTAAAACTGACGAGAGGACGCACGTGAAACAGCTTATTCGTGCCGCTAAGTTTCCTCGATACCCGCGCGACGTAGACAAACTGTCACAACTTCCTCGAAATTGTCGAGGCTGAACACCCTATCATCCCTCAAACTTCCGTTTTCGAAGCCATGTCGTGCACGTGAGCGTTTCCGCTTACCTTCCGTCGCTCTAGCTGACTTTAAGGGGTAATACACGTTATACATTGATCGGTAATGTTTCGTCAATGTTCCTACAAACAATAATTTGCGTACGGGTATTCTTCATATCAGATCGCGCAAAGTCCAAAATTTGTGTCAAGAAATACCATTTATGATTGAAATGTACTGGGAGAGTTATTGAATGCATATTGTTTATTTAAATCATACCTCATCGATATTTTACATTTTTACTTATTGTTAGTATAAGCGACATTCAGTGCCAAAAACATGACATAAATGAGAAATGAGTAATATAGATAAAAATTTAACAAGTTACATATTGTTTCGTGAATACTAATAACACTTAAAAAATCAGATGCAACTGATGTTAATTTTTGATCAATTTACGTAGTTTTAATAATAATGTAATCATGCAATTTTATACTTATTTTTTCATTAAAGGTTACACTGAATATTTTCATTACAAGTTTATCGTAGAATATTTTACATTTATTATATATACATATTTGCAATTATTAAAGAAATTAAATCCATATTTTTATAAAATTTATCAAGTTTCCTAAACTGTACCGTTACAAATTTTATTACACTAAATGATAGTAATATAAGACTGATATGTGATAATAGTAAAACTGTTAATTGATATAAATGAAAATATCAATTGTAAAAATAAATTCAAGTTTTATTTCAACGTCCTAATTTTCATTATTGTTAATTGTTATTTATTAATTTTTAATTATTAATTATTGAATTTGGAATTATTGAACAACAAAACTATTTCATAAAAGGGATGTAAGGAGTCAGCGTGATAATTGTTGTGCAAATTAGATATTAATGAACAAATTTCACAATATAATATGCCACTAATTTACAATAATTTACAAACGTTTCAGCGTAATTTTAAACCATCTTCAATGATAAGACGCTGTGATATTGGAGTTGCTCCTTCCCGTGAGACTATAATTAAGCCAAAATGGTTGCAAATTATTGTAAATTAGTGGTAAATTATATTGTGAAATGTGTCAAACATTCATGAATATCTTATTTAATCTACAATGATTACAATGCTAACTCCTTATAACTCTTTTATCATGTAGTTTTGTTACGTGAATAACTAGGAATTTTTATCAATTGCTTTATATATTAAATCTTTGGGTCTTGGTCTTTCTTTGAAAAATTCTGAATGAAATAAATATTGATTATAACGATTTCTTATATTTTTAATTATTTTAATTTATAATTTCGATACTTTTAAAAGCCTACAATTTAGACGATTGATTGTCTAAATTCTATCTTTGTAGCATGTTGTAATAAATTAATTTGTTATTGGTGAAAACTTAACATTGTAGGAATAGGTTGGAGTAATAAGTCATTGAAATAAGGAACATTTTTTAACATTTATTTATGTATAACTTAGAATTAAATGGAAAATATAGTAAAAAATAATTCAAGTGATACGCATTCGGCAATTATCTCATATACAGAGATATTTTAATTTAAAATATAGATGTATAAAAAATAAAGAAACTAGAGACGCAAATTATTTAAATTAAATTATTTAAATTATTTAAAACTTCTCAATAATAAATTTATATTAAAACATTTTGGAGATATTAATCCTCACATTTACTGAGAAATTATGAATGTTTATTACTCACGCATGTATTTGTGTCTAATAAAAGTGCGCGGGAATTGTGTTTGTTTGCGTAACATTGTTTGCCATCCTTGCTAAACTTCGCAATATCCGGTTTTTACAAACTTTTATAATGGCGGGGATACACTTTTATTCCTCTTCCTCTTAACTTAAAATAGTGATCATAAAATCACGACAAAACTCTACGTTTGAGAACACAATTGAAAGAGCAAATGGTTGAAAGAAAATGTCACGATATATAAGATGTTCCGAAACTATGGCCAATCTCCTTCCACCTATAGATTCTTTGACCAGTATTGAATCGATCTTTCTGAAACGAAAATTTAAAGGCCCTTTCTAATGCTTTAAAAGTATTTATTAAAACTTACAAAATATATTAGTGAAGATATTATTATGTTTCCAAAGTTATTATGTAACCTTGGTAATCAAATAATTCTTTGAATAAAAATGAAAAAAATGCCACTAATAAATAGGATATTTTAATACACCCTTTAAAATTATAAATTAACAGAAGTGTTAATTTTTAATTATTACTTAAATATTTTACAAAAGAATATTTATGTTTCACTGGCAATAAAAACTGATTTTACATTTTTACCTTATATATTGTAAAATCAATTAGATTCAATATTGTAATTGTAACCTTCGCGAAAAAATACAGGATGCATTAATTTAGATTTAATAATTGGTATTTCTTTCAATAAAAACTCCATTACGAGGACTCCATTATAAATGTAATAATATTGTTACAGAAATGTACTTTTTAATTTGCAAATATAACGAGTTTTCCTACTTTCACACTTTTTCTATTCATGAATGACTGTAGTAGCAGTAATTATGTGATAATATAATGCATCTGCATTATCTATACGTGAATCACTTTTGTTACACACGTCACTAGGCATTGCTAGGTCGATATAATGTCGAGTGCCTCAAGCTCTTTGGTAAATAACAACCTTTTGAAATGAAAGAGACACTTTTTGATTATCAAACGTTTGCCGTGCTTTAATGTTGCAATAGTTTCTTACGAGTATACCGAGAAATTATCGGAACTGCGACTTCTTGATGAAAGAAACTACCAAATGCGTTTTGCGCTGCATCACCCAGCGAAACCGCTCTCCTCCCTCTTTAGCCCCTCGCGTCGAAGCTGCTACGAGTGCAACTAATGATAATTGTTACGACCGTCGTCGTGGCGGTGGCTTTTATTTTGCGGGACCGTTCCCGCGGTAACGCCGCAAAAACACGAACGTTAGCGTCAAGCCTTAGCGCAAACTTTGGGCAGACGAAGATTACGCGGCAATAACTCGCGGATACAAGCGCTCGTAATAAATGTATTCGTTCGCGGAAAAAGCTGCCGGTAAAATCCGCGGGCTTCCGGAGAGCTTCTTACTGCCCTTACTTCCTCTCCGGAGAGCCTTTACTTCGTCTTCTTCCTAACTCTTTCTTCCCGCTCGTCTCCGCCGGTTACCCGCGAGAGAGTCTGATTTTTTCATGATCGAGAAATCGTGTAGCGCGAGCGTAAATATTTTATCGCGCGTCAGAGACGGAGGCAGTTCCTTCAAGTTAGAAATTTTTCGGTAACCGAAAATATCTACTTAAATTTGAGAGAGAGAGAGAGAGAGAGAGAGAGAGAGAGATGCGATGTCGCGCATCACATCCAAACTCAATATTATATACCCGTTACAGAATAGGAGAAATTTCGCACCACATCTTGACTGAATCTTGACTGAATCTAACGCTTAGATGAAGTGGCCGCGAAGTTACTATAGAGTAGGGGGTGCAACGAAGTGGACGGCTGCACGCTTTATCAGTGCCCGAAGACACACAACCGACGCTTCTTCCCGGCGTTTCTCCGCAGATTAGAAAGTTCAGAACAAGATTAACACTGATATAGCGCGCGCGTACTATTAAAAATTATTAACTAAATTTGCTGCGGACTGTGATAATATTGACTTTATTACTTCGGAAAGTTTCGCCCTAAAGCTCAGATTTTATGATTGCATTAATCTGTCCGATCTTTTTTATTAGTCAGCGGCATTTATTAAAGGAGAAATTAAACGTAAATTGAAACAAATAGAACACGTTCTAAATACTTATACCTGCGTGAATTTGGAGCACCAATTCGAACGGCCGGATTGTATCTAGATCGTGTAATCAATATTTCTACCGGCGTACGATTCGAGTTCTCGTTATATCTGTTTTTTGAGCAAATATTCGCGCAAATTCTATCTCTCGCGAATGGAGGAAATATTTATTTATTGTTTAACGTGCCGGTCCATAGAGAATTCTTTAAATCCTCGGCGCAAACGCAAGAGAATCTTTTTCAAAGGTCGGAGCGGTTGAAAAATTAATACGGGTTCCTTTGATTGTCCGACGGCTTCGTCGCCACTCCACACATGCGGGAATATGTCGCGTACCCGCTGCCAGCACATATCGGATGGACTACGGCGGTATAAAATAATCATTTTGATGGTAATATTTAAAATGGTTAAGTCTCGAGTGAGGCATTAGTCGGAATAATCCATGACCACGATTCTGCGAGGTGTGTCTCTACATTTCTAAATTTATTTACGGGACTACCTTCTCAACGCTTTCTCCTACAATGATCGACAAGTGTCTCTAAGCTCCTTTTTCAAATCAATTACCTAATAGTGACGTAGCGTTCTAACATATTTTATCAATTACGTTGCGACAACAGACAATGTAATCGAATAATAATAAAGGAGAAGGTGGTATTATGGCCATTCACTTACATTTTATGCAATAACTTTGCTAGTAATCAGTATTTTAAATTGTAAACTTAACGACTATATTTATTAAACTGTCCTTCAATAAATTTTAGACTTAAAGTTATAATATATTTATTGCAAATATTGAATATTATTTATAAAAATGTAGCGACACTGCATATAATGGATCGAAGAGGAACAGAGGTTGTAATGTGGCCCATCACAAAAACAAATGTAAAAAATGGATTTTAATTTAAAAAATACAGTATTTTTAAAATGTATTTATTCAAAACAAAGAGAAAATATTGTAGAATATGTATAAATGTATGCAAGTATACATAAGCCTTTTATATATAAACTGCAGTACTGAAAATCTATAATACATGTATACATAACAATGGATCAGTAGTAAAACTACAATCAATTATCGAATAACTACTTCGATATAAAAATTTTGAAAAAGAGGCAACATTAGACCTCTTGAGACGACAGTACGCATAGGGGCTAATATTAACAAAATTCCATGTTATTGTTTAATTTTGCGTAACTCGAAATATGTACAATCGAATAAAAAGTTAAATAATAAAACAAAAACGTTCGAGTGTATGTATATGCATTCGTGTGACATACATTTATGTTTAAAAAGAATGAAGAAGTACGTGTAATTAAGTGTTAAAATGTGAAAGTTTTGAAATGCTTGAATGTAAAAATGCTTTATAGCAAATATCGATTATTTTGTATTGGCATATTAGTGCCACTATATAACAGCAGGCTACTAAACAAATGATTCCATAAGTACAGTAGCGTCTCCCATATCCGAAATTCCATTATCCGAATACTCTAATATCCGAACGTTCTACTATGGGATCCATAAATGTGTAAACAAATGTTAATTTTGTTTTCTTTACGTAAAGAATTTAAGTTTCTTTTTGAATATATAAAGTCCTTTTTGTTAAAAATTTTGTTAAAAGTTTCTGTTTGAATAAATGAAATTTAATATAAAAATGTGTTTATTCTATTATCCGAAAATTCCCTTATCCTAACAATTTTGTCTCCCTATTATTTCGGATATGGGAGGCTCCACTGTAATTACTAGATAGAATTTGTCACCTAAATAATAAAATTAATACGAGTGACCATAATACATGGCTCATAATACCACCTTTTTATCTAATCATTTAATTCATAATTTTGCAGATCGTTCATCCAGTTGAGTTTAACATTCATATGAGTTTAACATTCATTATACGTATAAGTTTTCATCCTGTCTGAAAATTTACTTGTCATCAGAAACTATACAATTGTACTGGAAAAAAATATGATCGATGTGGTGAGTGTTGAATAGCCACTACGCTTACGCGACCAATTTCGGACTCGCAAATCGGAAAACTCGTTTGTCTTTATCAACAGCAAATGGCGTACAGCTCTGCTCAGTAAACTTCTCTCGTAGCAATTTAATGCACAGTTCATTAAACATATAAATGTGGCGTAAACGCCTTTATCAGGCAATTTTACGTGAGTCGTATTAAAAGGTATTTTAATCGTTAGTCTAGATCTATCCTATTTTTCATTCTTAAAAAGTCCAAGAAAACGTCAAAAAGACAAGCAGGCGGCGCTATTGATTGGCGTGAAAAGCTAGATTCGTTCACGCTGGTTAATTCAATCGTCAAGGCGCGCGGACAAGGCGGTAAAACGATCGGGTAAGTCCCATATCCGCGGGAACGGGTTGAATACGAATTTCACGATACGTTAGGGTAAGTACTGTTACGCTTCATCGATCGAGACCGATCTCCGAGCCAATATCTCATCCTCGCTTGCGGTCTATTAGATTTCTACGGCTTCCGAGGGGTCACCGACTCCCCGTCGTCTCTCTTCTTCCTTTCTCCATGGAGAAAAGGGCTAACGTAAATCGTGACTCTTTCAACGTCAATCCTTGAAAAGCGCGCGAGATGGATCTTATACATTTCCGACAGTCCGGGACTTACCTCGGAACGCTCGATTTCGGTATCCCGACCGCACACCCGGAGAAATCGATAGCCAGTCGCCGAATCGACGGCTCGCCGGCAAGAGATCCACTGCTTGCAGTCACGACGATTTATCGACATCCCGTATGATTCCCGTGGTGAGGTGCGCGAGCACTCCCCAGCTACATGTTAATGCCGTTCGTCGCATAATGTTTATGAACAGCGTTTGCGGAGTATTCTATATATATATATATAGCCTCTATATGTATAGCCGCACGTAAATTGTAGCAATTATTCAAATATTACAAAAATGAAAAAGAAATATAAACAAATCAATTTGGGCGATGCAACGTACATTTCAATTTGTTATTTAGAATATTTAAGCGTTTTAAAAAAGAGTGACAACTCGTAGATTGATAAATATTCTCCTATGTTATCAATTGGTATCTCTTCTAAATCCTTTTTCCGTAGTTTACACATGAACATCGTAATAATTCTCGCCATAACGGCGAAGGGGAACAATTTGTAGAAACTTTCTTTTGGGGAGAGGGAGAGGAATAAAAGGTAAAATGCTCCGCTGTAAATTTTGGCGGTTGCGTACGCAGTGTCCGCCGGACAAGTGTCGATAATAGGATCCTACAAGTCCTTTTTTTTTGCCGCGGCCGGTTTAGTACCCACTTTATCACGCGAGGTCGTTTCGTTTCGAGTGGATCATTCTGCAACCGACACATAGACGCAGGTGGGCGCGCTTTATGGCCAACGTTATTATGATCAAACCTCGTTCTGTTGAATGTTGTCGGTAGAGCCTAGCGATAGGATGACACATATTATATTGTTCTTAAGTACGATAACAATGCTTCTCTTTCGTTTTCTTTGATTTTTTTCTCTCACTGACGATGCATTCACAGAAAAGATTTCTAGGTCAAATGCTATTACTTATCTATATATGTAGGGTGAAGAAAAAGTATGGAAATCTTGAAAAATCTCGAAAAATATAAGTTTTACAAAAAAGTGTTTCAGATAAAAGTTGTAGGACATAAAATGGTCTATTTAATGATGATACCAATTTGACCTTGGGGTATGTTGCCAAGATCAGGTCAAGATTAAATAGATTTTTTTTAATGGAACGCCTTATTTTTGATTCCAGAATCTAATAGTTGATGTCAAGAGCTTTTCAAAATACTACAACAGAGTTTATTTTCCTTAAATACTTTCCAAGTTATGAGGCTTGAATGTTAGTACTGCCGCTACTAGCATTATCCATAGTGTATCGAATGAATGTTGCCAGATTCATCTGAAAAAACAATGTTACCTACAAATAGAAAATTTCTCTCGATATTTAACGTTATTTTTTCGCAAAATTCTATGCGACGATCAAAATCGTCTGCACATAGCTCTTGTATTAAATGGATTTTATATGGATGGAATTTCTCTTACAATTTCGGAATGACGTAGGATTGATATCATGTTGTGCAACTTCTCGAAGTGAATTATGCGGATTTTGTACAAAAGACTGCATAACATCTAATGCTTTATTAGGATTTGTCGCTGTTGTAGGTCTACCTACAACATCAATAAATAGACCATTTTATGTCCTACTTTTATCTGCAACACTTTTTGGTAAAACTTATATTTTTCGAGATTTTTCAGGGTTTCCATACTTTTTCGTCACTCTGTATATTGAAACAAAATTGATATAGGAGCAATCTTAATTATTGTTAGGAAAATACTATTTTATTCGTAAATGGGAAATTCTCAAATTTAGAATAAAATAATCTTGATGTCCCATTAATTTTTTCAGACAGATTTAGACAATGAAAATTTGTAGCAATTTCATAATATTCTTAATTTTACAATAGATTAAGTTGAAGAGAATTTAAAGAATTTTTTTCTAATAAAATATCATGAAGAGTCCGCTTCGTGAAAACATAAAAAAATATCTCGCTCCACAGCGTAAAGGCTCATGAGAACCCGTTTTATGCGTAAGCAAAGGTTGGGCTTTCAGCAGATGCATTAATTATAATGTTTAGAGTTGGATCTTTCTTACACTGAGATAAACATTTGTTAAAATAAAAAAATATTTCTTTGAATGTTTTTCTTAAGTAAAAGAAATATTTGTTAGAACAAACAAAAACACTTATGCACTCAAAGTAATATTTTTTCATGTACATAAAGTGATTCTTTTAAAATTTGAATTTTTTAATTTAAAAAGGATCTCTTTGATTAAAATGTTGTAATGTAAAAAATAAATTTTTTTAAAAGGAGAAAATGAGTATCTTTGAATATAAAACTTGTGATTATATAAAAATTTATTTAATTTATAAATAAAAAAGATCTAAATAAATTGTTTTGTAAATGTAAATAAATAATTTATTTGCAAAAAAAATTATATTTTTGTTTTAAATAGCGAGTTCTTTATTTAAGCAACCAAATATTTGTATTATATGAGATTGCAGTACGCGGCATTGTCGACAGATAGAAGCGGCGAAGTTTTATTTCTCGTAATTAGAAAACCATACACAATAGAATAAAAGGTGCAGCATTATTCAACCATGTTTTTATAAAGTAATGATGAAGTAATGAATATAAACTCTAAAATTGGGCTCTAAAATAAAAATAAAGCGTTTAACAGTGCAATATATTAAATACTATATTAATGCAAATATCTGTGTCTAACATTTTATAATTGATCTAAATATTCTTACTTAAGTATTTTATGTTGGTCTGAAAAAGCGTTACAAACATTTTTAAAATACTTTTTAAATTTAAATAAATTTTTTTTTTATTCTGGACATTATTCTTTGAAGTTTAACAAAAAATCTTTTAATGAGGTAAACCTTTCTTTAACATTTGTTTTTTCGAGTCAATTATTGAGTTTTTTTGGCATGCAAATGTTTTTTAATTTAAAAAATGTTTTTATGTTTTTAATTTAAAAAATGTTTCTTTTAATCAACAAAGTGTATTAATTTGTTTCGAATAAATATTTAGTTAGGAATATACAAATAAATCATTTTTTTAAATCAAGTGAAATTTTTATTTTTATAAATAATTCTTTCAATGTACAAGCGAATGTTTGTCCACCGCTACACGAGACATTTCCTATCGGTAATATCTCGCGTAGCGATTAATTATTATAACATCATTATAACACGTTATAACATCAAGTAAATTTTTATTCTGAATGTAAAAATATAAAAGATAAAGTTTATATAGTACTCTTGTCTTAAAAAACAATCACATGTATAAGAATTTGACGGAGGAGAACAGAAATTACAGATCTCCTATTAATCTTGCTCTACTTTTATACTGCATAGGTTGTAATAAGATTAAATCATCGAGAATATTTTTAATCTTGTTATTAGAAATCCTTTCTGAGAGGGTATAATTATCTCTTCCGTTTTATCGCGACGCGTTTACGTATAATGGCTTGACATACTCTAATAGAGCATCCACTAATTTCCCCGCAATTATGATGCATTTATTGCAATTCTAAGTGAGGTTGAACGAAGGGAATAAAAAAGAATCATGTGATTCAATTGATAAATTCTCATCAATGAATTGTGACAATAATCATTGCGATTGTTCGAGTTTTCCACAGAAAATATTGGAGAGAGTATCTCTTTCCTCTTACAACATACATATATACATACATCGCAACGTTCATACATATTTGCAGCCACCTATTTAATAAATTAGCGTATGACAAACAATATCTACGATTGGGGTACGCGACATCAATGTGCCATTCATTATGTATCAAATTTACCATTATGCATACACCTGTATTCCTGATCAGCACGCCAGTAGAATATTTTTAACTAGGTGCGTGTGCAATGCGCTAGATGAGCGTACATATTCATAGCTGATGAATAACTTGAATATTCAAGAATATAAAATTGGAGTGCTTGCGCCCCACTTACGGCCATGTAAATTTGTCATTCCCTTCATAAATTATAAGCCGTAACGTCACATCAATCTAGAGTTTACCAATATTGTTGTGGTACATTATTGCAATTACGAAATAGTCCGTCGCGCTTATCGATGACAGCCATTATTCGTGATTCTTTAAATTTTGTTAGACAAATGCGCTATCAATATTTTGTCAAATTAGCAGTGTCATCGTATATAAATGATGTGAATTTAAGAGATTTAATAATTTAAGAAAAAGAGATTTACAACAATCATGCTGTAAGACCATACGCCAATGTTACCGTCTAGATAACATTCATCATCCTCGCGGAGAAAAGAAGAATCTTCTTATTCTAGCCCTTGACAGAAGGAACGATATTTCATCGGCAATTAAATCGCTCTAATAGTAGTAAAGGAAATTTGTTATCGCAACTGGGTACGTCGTACGAAGTTTGCGACACTTACATCTTAAGTGTAAAGCGTGCGCAGTGCAGAAAGTTATTATTAGTTTCACAGGAAAGCGTACTTTCCGGCTTGGAGACGAGCGTAAAATACCGGGAAACAACGTTACATCGTTTGCAAAGTTAGCATCGTGCGAGCATAGCACATACATAGCACCTTCCCGAACGGAGTGAGAAAATTGTAGAATTTCGATCCATCATTCGTACATTCCCGTTTCGTTTCTCTCTTGCATTCTCGACCCTCGGTCCTCGGTCTCCCGCCGTCGCCGTCGGTCGAGGCGACGACAGTCTGGCATAGCCATCAGAATTTACCGTCTCGCGGCTGACATTATCTACGACGAAATACGTTATTTTTCGGGGAGCTAACGTGTATATACGTTTAGCGGAACATTACCCTCGTTGACGCGCGCGAGTTTGTCCACATTATTTATTGCTTATTCGCTTCACTCCGCCTTGTACGGTAAACAGCGCACTGTACGAGGGACCTATAAAGTGATCCTGGATGTACACGTTATTGCGCCCAGTGTATACCGTCCCGGTGGACGCAATTTGTTCCTTCTCTCACAATCAAGTGTGAAAAAATTGGAAAACCTGACCATCCGTTTCCGATAGAACAACTTTCTCCGTCTATTTATCGGCGCACTTAATTTTTACGGTAATTACCTTATCGACGTCCGTTTCGTTCCCGTTCAATTAAAAAAGGAAGACGTGGAAAAAGGCGAGAATACGCAAAAGTTAGCCCTTGGTAGGTTTTCACGATGCGAACCGACTATATTTTCACGTAACTAACCAATTACGTAAATGAAACTCACTCTTACCACGACGACATTTCTCACTTTACGTAATTACAGTTAGTGCACAAGAGTGCCATGGATCTGTGATCGAAATCTACCGATACTGTTTTTCAAAACACTTCAATCTTCCTCTCGTGATCATTAATTCGCCTATTGACGATCTCAACGCTGAGGTGTTTAAGAAATTGCTCGTTAGTCTGCCGTACTTTGTATGATATTACAAAGGATGAAAAATGTCAATTTAGTTAAATGTCGATTTTTTTCAAAGATAAATGAACAAAAATATATTAATGCATATTTTGCATATTTACAGCGTAGTAATGGCAAAGAAAAGTAGGGCCGATATATGGCGCATCGATTTTATTGTAGCTGTTTTAATTCTAGCATCGCATGAAGGAGAGTTGAAAGATAGGATCGGCCTTCATAAGCTTCGGTGTCTCATAGGATCCTCAATGGCATTCGAGCCTCGAGCACCCTCATGACTCCTTGTGCTGGTAAAGGTTCTCATTGTCACGCATTCCTACGTACGCCGCAGCTGTTGTTGTTCACCCGTATTAAGAGATAGATTTACATGAGTAAACATGTTGGAGGTCTTGAGAGTACCACGTACAAATTGAGATTAGAATCAAGTCTAGGAGTATTTGAATAATTTGAATGCATGTGATTAAATGTTAAAGGGTTCCATGTGTATATGTTGCGCGCATCGAAAACGATTGCTGTAAATTGCTTGTAATTTATATAAATATACATGTATTACATATTTATTTCGAAAAAATTATGATGATATGGTGAATCATTCTGTAGATATATTTTCAAAATTAAAATTAGAAAAAAATTATTTAATAATTGTAAAAATATTTTAAAAGTATCGTGTATAAAACATTTAGAAATATAATTAACACGTTTTTTACCCATCCATTCACACGTTTACAAAATTGCATAATTATAATGTAGAAATATTGCAACATGAAATATTATATAATACATTCAGCACGGTATTATTTTAAATAAAATATCAAATGATTTTTGATGCAATTGTAAAATATTTATATTCCAAACTTTATTTTGTATAATTTTTAAATTCTTTACAGTTTTTTTTCGGTGGGAAAGAGTTCTCACATTTAATGCTTGTTAGCATCAGTTATTATTAAATTGACTTTCAATCTAGTAACATGATATTACTATTTCTTGTTCAACTTAGAACTGTGTTTTAAGACCGAAAAGTTATTTGGCGCGCAGTTTCGTGAACTTGAAAAGATATATAAAATCACATAATAAATATCAGCACTAAGATCTAGCTAAGGCTTTTCGTTAATATTGTCTAATATTTTTGCCAAATATTATTTAGAAATTTTATTTCGACAAAGCTGCTGCATTATAACGTACCATTTTAGCGCAATTACATATTGCACAATTTCAATGTCATTTCATGATGCCGTTATTATGCACTGTTTACACAATGTGCCTACGAGGGTATACATATACTATTGTCCTTGCGGGTAGTAGTACGGGTGATTTGATACATCTTGTGCGTGCGTGTATGTACGTTTGTGTGCGGGTGTGCAAGGACGCTTGAAAGATATAAATTAATCAAGAACAGAGTTAAAGAAAAACGCGCGTTTATATGTGAGAATATACTTAAAATACTAAAAATTTTGTTTATAAACATTTTCACCATGTTCCTACTCAATATTTTACATTACTTATAATTTAACATTTCCTTATTTTTCTTGAAAAAACTGTGATATAATAAAAAATTTTAATAAAAATATTTTTTTTTTTTTAATCTATCCAACGATGCTTTGCTGGATGCTATGTTTCCATTTAGAGTTAGTCTCACAACCTCCGATTAACTTAATCGGCAGATTTTTTTATTGGAATGGATCAATCGCATTTGTTGTTAAGTAGAATTAACTAGAAATAATCATGGTTGATACCTAACCGGAGATTGTAAAATTAGCCTCTAAAATGTTAGACCTGACCTAGGTTTACTAGCCTACTTCCGGTAGGTTTCGGAAAATCGATGTCACTGTTATACAGTTTAGATAGGCTTTGGTAATGAAAAATTTCTTTTTAATCTTTGACAATCATCCATTGCCGAGAAAAAAAGTGGTGCATGTGATCCAGAATTGGCAACTTTTATAAAAGTAACATATTACTATTACGTAAAAAGTAATTATTATTTGTTATTAATTTTAAAAAGCAACATGTTACCGTTATTTAAAAAATAACAATTTATTATTTTTTCACGAAATTTTGATGATTTTTTTTCAGAGTGGCATTCATTGTCTATATTGCTGTTTAAGGCAATGCTGGAGTCGTCTGTATACGCGGAGCAAAAAATCTTTTTATTGAAGACACGGATTGAAAAATCATCTTACAGAATCAAAGTACAGATAATAACGGCCGATGCACAAAATTTGATATGAAAAACGAAAAAAAATTATAAAAATATAGTTATGATAGTTATCATTTGCTATGCATAGAAATTTGAGACTTTGTACTTACAAAATAAGCGGCCTCGGAATTACAACAAAGAACAATACTGTGCTTTTAGAATGAGGCTAGAAGCTTTAGTATAAGAGAAAAGCTTTTAGTATAAGAGAATTTCTGTTTCGGGAATTTCATGTATAAATTGACGTGCGGAAGCAGTTTGAATAGTAACAAAGCAATAGTTGTGTAACAGTAGTTGAGAGATCTTTCATTAGATGGCGTTAAAGTAAAAAAACAAGAACAGATGAGTGTATTTGACAAAGAGAGCGAGCCTAGTCCCCTTACTCTTCGTCCCGCACGTGCTCGTGCGCGACCGAGAATCGCTCGACTTTCTGTCGAAGAAAAAACTGCAGTACTGACGTCGAGTGAGTTCCACTGTCACTCCAGCATCGCCTTAACCAGTTCAATACGAAATCTATAGTGATCTGATTAATCGCAACATGATGCATACGTATGTTTTTAATAATAATAATAATAATAATAATAATAGTAATAGTAATAATAATAGTAATAGTAATAGTAATAGTAATAGTAATAGTAATAGTAATAATTAAAGTAACTATTAGTAATAGTAAGTAATAGTAATAGTAATAGTAATAATAATGGTAATAATAATAATAATAATAATAATAATAATAATAATAAAAGTAATTATAGTTTTAAAGGCTTGGGAAAAAAAGCCGTTTTTTTCAATTTTTCCGCGGATTTTTTCGGT